>JAOTRH010202858.1:0-11174 GCA_034768845.1 Heliamphora exappendiculata | reverse complement strand
ATGATTTTTTGTCATATATTGCATTATGCAGTGTTTAAAACGGCATCGTTTTGATTAAGTATTAATTTTAAATTTTATTTAAACAACATTATTTTAAACAAATTGATATCATTTTAAGCAATGTACAAAAATATTATCCTGCAGAGGATCCTCGTTCTCTCTCTCTCTCTCTATGGGCTACATTAAGAAATATTTTTCTAATTAAGCAATAACAATATCTCTAATCTTGTAGTTTTTTCAAGAATTGACAAGGCAATTGTTTAAGTAAAAAGGGAGGTTAGTGGGATGACAAGACTTGGAGTGCAGGGGTTGTTTTCTAACCCAGGCAGGCAGGGTTGTTTTCTGGGTAGTTGTTTTCTAACCCAGGCAGGCAGGGTTGTTTTCTAACCCAGGCAGGCAAGGTTGTTTTCTGGGTAGTTGTTTTCTAACCCAGGCAGGCAAGGTTTTGGCCAAAACCTTGTATCAACAGTCAACTCACAAGTCTGTGGTCATTATTAAGGCCCTTTTTGACAATGTTGATATTTATTGTTTTTTTTATATTATTTTTTAAAAATTCTTTATAAACCTTAAAAATATATGTTTGATAATTTTTTTTTCAAAAAAATATAAATAATTTTTAAAATTTACTAAATTCATGTAAGCAAAAAAAATATGTTCTTATTTATTTTGTAAATAAATTTTTATTTTATCTTTTTTTTCCTTTACCACATCTAATCACCATTTTTGACTACTATCCGACTATTGCTTTCAACCATGCCCTCTAGCCACCGCCTCCGATCACCCCCTCCAACTACTATTTTCGAGCACCACTCCCGACCATCATACACAGTCACGACCTCTGATAGACCACCATCACTACTTTTTGCTATTATTAACGGCTACTACCCTCGGTCACAACTTTCTAAATATTTATGTGCAAAATATATTTATATTTTTTTTTAATTATAAAAATAAATAAAAAATAAAAAATTATAAACATTACCAAACGGGGCCTAAATGTGCACATTAAGACTGTGTTTATTTCAATGTAAAATGATAAAATATTTTACTTGTTTCTTATTATTTGGTTAGATAGAAATAGCATAAAAATATTTTCTTAGCAAAAAACATTACATTAAAAGATCAAAATTATTTAACATAAAAAATGAGTAAATTATTTTTTGTGTCACCAAAAAAAAAGTTAGTGATAGCAATGAAGAGACGGTGGCAACAGTGGCCAGAGTGGTAATGGTGGTGATGACGGTAGAAATAGTAGTGGTAGTAATGGTGGCAACGCCAATAGTAGAAAGAAGTGGTTGTGGTGGGATAGCGATAGCAGTGAGTTGAGGTGATAGCAGCGACAGTGATATAGATGGTAGTTGTGGTGATAGCATTGGTGTGACTAGTAATGGCAGAGGTGGTGGTACGTAGTGTGATAAAAATAGAAGTGGTGGTGATAGGGTGGGAGGGTGGCAGTAGCGATGGTGATGATGGGATGGCGACTATGACAGCAGTGGTGGATGCAGTAGCGATGATGGTGTGATAGTGCAAGAAATGGTGGTTGAAATGGCGGTGGTGGTTGTAGAAGTGGTGGTGGTTGTGTTAGCAACAACAGCAACAATAATGGTATGTGGGAATAATGATGGTGGCAATGACGATAGTACATGTAATGGTAGTAGTGGTTGAATGGCAATGGCGATTGTGAGATCCTGACCCATTTTTTTCGGCGTTTTTCGATGCGTGTTTTTTTATTTTTGTTGTAGCATGTTCATATGCATTTTTATGCATGTTCGGGTTTAGAAATGCATGCGGGGTTAGTTCCCGAGGCCATTGGGCGTTGCGGTGCAAATTTAAAAAAAAGAAAAAAATATTTTCGTGGCTTATAAATATCTCGCGTTAAATATTTTCAAAAGATATTTTCAAAATTTCTCAACTTAGTTTCCTCCATTTTTTCTCTGCCTTCTCTCTATCTTCTTGGGGGCTCGCGGATCGATTTTTTACGATCTAACAGCGGATCTCTGCTATTGGTACGGTGGGCTACGCATTCATTTGGACGAAATTTTATTCCGACGAAGTTCGTTTTTGCACGTGGATTGAGACGTTGAGTTTTTGACTCAACGAGGTAGGATCCTACACTCTTATGTCTTATAAGGGTGTTACGTGTAATCGTGTGTGTTTTTACCGATTAAAAATGCAAGAAAAATCGATTTATGTTTCAAAACAACCGAGTTTTGGTTTAAAAGGGGGTTTAATGTTGTTTCGGTTGGATGGAACCAGGTTTTAAATGTTTTTTTCGGTGGTTCTGGATGGTTTGAGTTCGCGTATGTCCATGGGTGTCGAAAATATGCGAATTGGTAGATTTATGTGTGTTTTGAAGTATCATAGTGAGTGTTTGAGAGTTTTGGGGGTTTGGAACTCAAAAAAAGAAAAATATGAGTTTTTCTCGGGTGTTTACTCGCTCAAGCGCCCGATGTTTGCTCGAGCAGACTGGCTGCACAAGGCCATTTTTTTTATCATATATCCCTCATTCGAACTCGGAATGGGATTGTTCTTCTACTCAAATTGAAGCCCTAAAAGTATTCTTTCCAATGACACATCTCTCACAATAAATTTTTTTTTTTAGAACAAGTTATGATAAAAATAGTGAGGATATGACAAATTTTTTTAATCGCTTTTCATCTGTGCTGGCCGTCTGGGGCGTGTGGGAGTTCGTGTTTGCCGTGTTGGGCATGTGTGGGTATGTGCTTGCCATGTTAGGCATGTGTGGGTCTGTGTTTGCCATGTTGGGCATGTGTGGGTCTGTGTTGACCGTGTTGGGTGTGTGTGGGTCTGTGTTGGTCCGTGTTTGACGTGTGTGAGACTGTGTTGGTCGTGTCATGGCCCCGGGGGTTTCTTTTGGTTGTGTGGTGGCCTTTTAGTCGATCGGGTTATGGGGCTCAATCAACTGCTCTCCTCTAGTGATTTTTCAATTGATTGGATTAAGGGGTCCTATCAATTGAAGTCATGGAGAAGGTGTTGGTCATGTCATGTGGGGTGTTGGTGCATGGTTGTGTGCGTGTTGGTTAGTGTATCGTTGGGTGCTGGGCGTGTGAGTTCGTTGTTCGTTTTGAAGATGGGATTTTGGTGGAAACCATTTTGTGGGAGGTTTGGAGTTGGCCTTTGGGTGGGTGCGAGACCCGATTTCGTTTCTTCGTTTAGTTGTTCACCCAGCGTTAACCGCTCGAGTGGTTGTTGAGCGCTCGAGCGGTGGCGCGCTAGAAATGTATGTCGGTAGGAGACAGCTCGAGCGGTAGTTGAGCGCTCGAGCGCTCGAGTGGTGTTGGCCTCCGGGTTAATTTTTAGTTTTATGCATCGTTAGTTGTCCCGGTGAGTGGACGTCTGGTTGTGTGGCAAGTGGCATGTGGTGCTGTTATGTGAAACGTAATGTTTTACGTGGTTATGTGCATTTTAAAATTCTAGTTTCAATTATGCATGTTGCATGACGAATATGTGGTCTTGTGGTATCTAAAACTCTGGTTTCAGTGACACATGTGTGTGTGTGTGTGTGGTTGTGTGGACAGACGAAAATGTGGTCTGATGTGTTCTGGACGAAAAAGTGGTCCGATGTTCTGAGGATAGAAAAGTGGTTCAAGGAACATTAGTCTGGGCTAACATGGATGGAAAAGGGGTTCGATATATGTTAACTCTAGTTAAAAATGCATGTGTGTGCGCGTTGTAGTTGGAGGGATGAAAAGGTGGTTATAACGATGTAGTTATGTATGGATATCTGAAGGACGAAAAAGAGGTCCTGAAGAAGCTTGTGTTGCGTGAGTTGCACGTGGTGCGTTGTATGGGATGCACGTGCTGAGTTGTGTGAGTGGCGTGCGTGCATTATGTGTGTGCATGGGATGCATGACCTGTGTGGGTTGCGTGTGTCGCGTGAGTTGCATATGTTGCATAGGTTAACTCCGATTAACTATGTATTAGATGGGATAGTAGTCCTTTGGTGAATGTCCGAGAATATACATGGATTGCATGTAATGCAGACTGGGACGGATAAAACCAATTTTAATCTGTTTTTCAGATTCGTGTGATTCGCGATATGAAAATCGTTTCAAATCGTTTTTATGGCTATTGTGAGTCAAAAATGGTTCTTATCCTCGCTTTTCTGTTGTTTGTGAAAATCGTTTTAAAAACTTGAAAAAGAGTCGAAAACTGCATTTTGTTTTCCGAGCATGTTTTGTTTATATTACATGTTTATTTAGTTTTTACTGAGTTTTGGCTCACGGTGTGAGATTTGAAATATTTTTCAAGTACAGATCACGCAGGATGATCTGGAGGTGCCGGAGGGGCGAAAGATCTGTAGTATTCTTTTTTATTCTTTTGAACCATGTATGTTATTACATGTTTGCGGTGTTGGAACCGCGTTTTGTAAGCCTATTGGCAATTTATACAATACATGTATACTTTATTTTGAGAGTAACATCGAGTTGGGTGTTATGTATGGTTGTTTGCAGGTGCTTCACGTGGCCTGGAGCCCAGGGCATGACAACGGTGGTGTTGATTATGGTAGTGGAGGGGTATGGTGATTGTGATGGCGTGATAGTGGTGGGAGAATGGTGGTTGTGGTGGTGGTGTGGATGATAGTGGCGGCGATGGACTATATTAAAATAGTAACATATTTTAATTTAAAATTTTATAATTATTTAAAAAAATATTTTCTATGTACCAACGAAACACTGAAAATTTAAAATTTTTATAAATTTATTTTAAATAAAAAATATTTTTTATTATAAAATATTTAACGTCAAAACAAATAGAGCCTAAAATTCTATTTGTTTTTAAAAAATTATTTAGTATTCTCACAGTACCATATGGTATTGTTTCTATGGTATTTTCATAAAATAAAAACCATCAATGCACACTAAGTGGACTACTTTTTATCTTTTATTTTCCTAAGAGGTAGGACACTATTGTCGTACTCGAAATATTTTCTACTAGATAATTAAATATGAACATCACGTAAGTAATGCTACATGGTGCTTCGAAGAGTACTAAATAATTACTCTTCATTGGAAGACTAAGAATTGACTTGAAAGACAAGGACGATTACCATATTTCGTTTGTTTTTTTTAGTATTGTTAGTCCCTGTGCTGGTGAGACTTTGACTTATAATCCAATAAATGAAGAACTAATAATCTCTCATTCGTTGTATTAATAATATCAGGATTTGCCCAATAGTATTAGTACTGGGATTTAGATTATTTTTCTAGCAAGACATGGACTAATAATTCAATGAATAAGGAATTAATAACTTCTTCTTTGTGATATTAACAATATCAAGGCTTATCTAGTAGTATTAATACCAAGTTTTAGAATATTTTTTCTCTTTATTTAAAATTCAGAAATAACTCTATATTTACATTACTTTATCTAAATATGAACAATATTTCTTCATGTATGCATAATCTTTATAAAAAAATATAAGTCAAACCCCACTATTGCTATTTTTACCCTATTCGGTTGAATCCGAAATGACAAATAAGCCATATATGTGCATATAGTGCAGGATCATTAATACAAAAAGAGAAAAATATAGATAAATAAAAAACAGAAGTTGAAATATAAAGTAGTTATTCAATTTTTATTTTTATTTTATTTTAATAATTAAGAGGCAAAATATATAAAAGTACAAATATGCATCATGACTGAAATCAAAAAGTATACCAATAATAGCTTGGCATTGTGAATCAATGACTTTTTTCAAATGTAGTTGCGCGTATAAGTGAGTTAAAAACACGACTCGACCCAACCCCGCATCAAGGTTTGATCTAAATCCTGTAGGAAACAAAACCCAAAGATGAAAGGCCAAAGCCCAGCTAGGTCAATGGGTCAGAGACCAAGTCACTAGAAAAATGACTTGGTCTCATACCGATCATTTTGGAAAGGCCGGACTAAGGCATCATTTGACAACTTAGTTTGAAGTTAATTTTTTTTATTTAAAATCACTTTGTGTGAAATGAGCAGAAAGTTCATTTGGTGAATTACAGAGCTGACTTCGAGCCAAAATGTAATAAATTTAAAAATTTTACTTAAAATTATTATAATTTTTTAAATTTATTTTTAGATAATTTTATATTTAATATGGATATTATTTAATAGATTTTGACGAATAAATTTTAAAAATATAATTTTTATAAAAAATGAATAAACATAATAGAAGTTACAATATTTATCAATAAGGAATTTAGAAAGCATGGCAGTTTAGGATAAAATTTAAAAGTTCAATAAAAACAAAATGCACAAAAAGCCTATTTAAATAGTTTTTATGATATCTTATCTATTTTTATAAAAATAACAAATTTTTATTTTTTAATTCCTTAAAATGGGAAGAACCTAAAAACATTTAGATATGCTAGGTATCCATAAAAGTTACCAATAATTTAGAATGAATAGTCCAAATTAAATAGTTTGGGATGTGAGTAGAGGTGTAATTTTGGCCTGACGTGGCCCGATCGTGGTTCAGGCGGGATAAATCCATCCCAGGCCCGTTGGGTTTCTACTAAATTTTTGAACCGAGCCGGGGGGAATTTTTTTGTCTAGGATCAGTCTAGACCCTATGGGTAAATGATTCGAATTTGGGCTACGAGTTCAGGCCTTAGATTCGAGCATCGGGCCCGACTTTTAGGCGGGCTTTTGGGTGGGTCTTGATTTTTTTGGGTTTTTTTGTTTAATTTTTATTTTTATTATTTTTATAATTATTTAGATTATAAATTTATAATATAATGTTAGTTTATTATTTTATTAGTAGTAGTTAATATATTAACTTAAAAATTATAAACTTAAAGTTTATTATATTATACTATAAACTTAAAATTTATTAGTTTATACATTATAAACTAATGTATTAAAATGATAATAATAAGTTTTTAAGTTAAATTATAAACTAATTACTACTTTATTATATTACATAAATATAATTTTATTATTTTATTAGTTATTAAACTATAAATTATAAATTTATTCATTTATAGTAAACTTATTAGTTTATAATTTATAAAATAAACTATAAACTTATAATAAATTTATTAAATTTATTGTAAATTAACTAATTTATTAATTATTAAATTAGTTTATCTTAGTTAATATTATTATAAATTTATAATATATTATTATTAAGAGTAAATTACACTTACATTCTTTAGATACTTTTAAAATATTATTATTATTTTTAATTACAAAAATATTATTGCACCCCTTCTTTGAAAAAAAATTGAGTAACACTTTCATCTATTCGTTACTCAATGGTTTGAAAAATAGTTGATGACAACTGACAGTAAGCTAAAACAGAAATTTATTGTCAAAAATACCCTTAAGTGGTTTTTATCCCAGAGCAATTGCAGGGACTCATTGTGGCCATTCGGACCTCCCTTGGTTGGAGCAGGTGGCGCCGACGGGATGTCATACCGGCGGAGGCTCAGATGTCTCCGCCGCAGGCGGTGGCTGAGGTGGAGCCTTCTCTTCTTCCTTGGTTGGAGCAGGTGGCGCCGCCACCTCAGTCTCTGGTTTCGGAGCTTTTCCTCCTCCGCCACCGCCGGTTTCAGCTTCTCACCCACCACCCCTTCCTCCACCACCGCAGCCGCCTTCTTCTGGGTTTCTTCGGCCACAGGTTCAGGAACCGGCGGAAGCTCTTTCTCCACCACGGTCACGGCGGAAACCACCACCACTTCCTTCGTCAACGGTGCCGGTGCCTCTCTCCCTCATCTTCTCCATCTCTTCTGTTTTTTTTCTTTTACTCCATTAATGAACTACCGAGAGCCATCGACCAAACCCTAACCCTCTCTGATCCCACCCAATTCACCACAAAACTCGGCAAAATTCTTCGAAACCCACCCCTTTTCAGTCCTGAATCGAGTTAAGAACAAGCTCAAATTAATCTGTAAAATCTGCAAATTAATCAGTCCCGAAACCCCCTGGTTGAAAAACTACGAATTAATCCAAAAAACAACACAAAATCTATAAAATATAGGCTCTAATTCAAATAATTACACAGAAAAATTGTTCGAAAAGTTTCTGGGTTGTCACTGGCGGGTTAGCAGTGGCTGGGAAGACATGTTATCCAGTTGTGGAGGATGAGAAGATTACTAGAAGATGGGTCCATTAGGCTGGAAGTAGTTGAGCCGTTTATGTGCTTGCGTTTGTTCCCCTTCCTTTTTTGAAGATGGATCTACCTTGCAGTTCACCAAAATGCTCAGAAAGTTTTTGCGTTCCCATGGTCGCCGGCGGATTGTTGGGATTCAAGGTATTAACGTCATTTTGCTTTGGTAGTTAACGGAGTTCGCTGAGAAGGGAGTGGAGTGATATTTTCATTATTAAGGAGTAGATAATAATATTTTAAAAATATCTAAAGGGTATAAGTATAATTTATTCTACTATTAATTGATTAGTTAGTTATTTTGTATAAGTTTATAACTTATTAATTTATATTATATAAGTTTATATTTTATTTATTTATTAATTTATTATAAATTTATTATTAATTGATAAGTGTATAGTTTATATTATTAGAAATTTATTAACTTATTATAATTTATAAGCTTAATAATTAAATGTAATAAGATTGAACAATTAAAATAATAAAATGCAATATAAAAAATAGGAGCTACGAGCTCGGGCTTTGATCGGGTCAGGTCAGGCCAGGTTGAATAATAACAACTCGTGAGCTGTTTTTACACTCCTAGATGTGAGTATGCCGCACGTGAATTTAAACTATTAATTTGAATTACATAAATATTTTGTGGGTAACTTTTATAGGTAACATTTATAGTATATTCATGGCATGTTTGGGATGTTTAAAAAATTTTAATTTTTAAGTTATTTAGTTTTTTTTTTAAAATACATAAATAAAAAAAATTAAGAGTATTTGGAATAATTTTTTATAATAGTTTTATTTTTATTTTTTTACTTTTTATTAAAATATCTAATGCATTCTTACTTTTTGCTTTTAAGCTTTAATGTAAGGAATATTAGTACAGTTTTTTTTAGAAGAGTTGATTTTTTAAATTAAGTGTATTATATTAATTTTAATTTAAAAAAATTAGGGTATTTGGGATGTGGATAAGTTTTTTTTTTTAGATTAAGAGATGAAAATAATTAATTAATTTTTTTGAAAAATCAAACAATATGTCTTAAAAGTAGACCTTTTTTTTGTAAAAAAAAATCAACTTTTTAATGAAACCAAACAGGAGCTCGTTTATTCCTCTAATTGGCGCGCATAATTTGAACAAGACATCGTTTATGAAGAGATATTAGGCATAAATATTGGCAAAAGAGAACATAGAACACCTCACTTTGACTCCTGTCACGGCTTTTTTGTTTTTACAAATATAAAAAGAAAAACACTTTTTTATTTAAATACATAATTTCATTCTTTTAACCGGTAGGATAAAATAAAAAATATAAATAAATTAATTTGTCACACTTTTCCCCTTCACATTATTTATTTTTCTCTATTTTTTCTTTCTTAACTTTAATAATTATGCACGTTATGTGCACAATTCCTTCTAATTTTCTTATGAGTTGCCAGGGAGGATTCTTCAAGGAGCTACTTTATAAAATTAAGCAGTAAATTAATATATTGCTCAAGAAAATGCTAAAAGTTCTTCAGAAGATCTAGTTAGTGTAAGTTAGATAAGGGAATGAAAATATTCAAGAGAATTAAAAAGGTTTGATTTTTATGCTCACCATGACCACCGTGAGCTTATCAGCACCGAATGCTAAAAGTTCATCCGACGATCTACCGTGAGCTTACCAGCACCGAATGCTAAAAGTTCATCCGACGATCTAGTTAGAGTAAATCAAATAGGAGAATGAATATATGCATAGTTAATAAAAATGGATAAAGTTTTTACTAGGAGAATTGCGTGTACTTCTATGTTTTAAGTTTGACTTCTTTTTGTAAAAACTAAAGGACACCTCTTTTGGGGATATTTTTTTCTTTATATTCAAAATGAGTGCTCGGAACCTAAGGCTTTGATTAACCCAAAAGAGCAATTCCAACTAATTAGGTCATAACAAATCTTGAGACTTGAATGTGCAAACAATTGAAGGTAGTGATCAAACACCGTGTCAAAAATAAATAAATAAAACAATGGTTGTGTGCCGCAAAATGAAGGGGCGTGCATTAAATGTGTCATATATCGTGCTCTATACCATCGTCATTTTAAATTAATTCACTCTCTTCATTGTTGATAGGTTAGCTGCCTCGAAAATGAAAGACATTTGATGAGTAGGCTCTTGAGTCAAACAGAAAGAGATGACTAATCGATTCATTGATACTTGAGTTGAGCAGGCTCACCACATTGATCGTTAAGCTGAGTAGGCTCGTCACATCGACTGTTAACTAAGAATAAGTGACTCAGTCAGCTTTACTACGTTCAAAAAGAGTAAATAAATAACACCAGCATAAGTGTTTATTTATTTATTTATTTATTTAAATAATTGAGCTTATTTTCATGTTCCCTTCTTTTCAATTTTCATGTCTCCATTACTGTCAACAATTTCTTATATTCCCTTCTTTTCAATTTACATGTCTCCATTAATGTCAACAATTTCTTACATTTTCAGGTTTCTTAAGGAATGCCTAAACAATGAAGATTCCACCATCAATAATTAGTATGTTTTATTCATTTTATTATTATTTCCATAGAATTCTGTAAACAAAAACACCGAAGCATGTAACCCACGCAGCCTGCCACCAGAGGCACAACTTCCCTGGCAACATGGCAGCGGCCTGCCATTCGCCTGCAAAAACCTTCATCTTATATATAGGGTTACGCTCCTCTCCAGTTCACTTATGAACTGTAGAGATTCAGTTGAAATATTTTTATGCTTAAAATAAATAAATTTTAATAATTTAAACGGTTTATTTTATTATTTTTAATTTATATATTATAATTGTAAAAAATTAAATTAATCAAATTTTGTTATCTACCAAAACAAATCACATTTGTGTTAATAAAATAAATAATAAAATAAACATTACAATTTATTTTTATTAATACAAATGTAATTTATTAAGTCAGTTAAAATATTCGAGCAATTTAATTTTTTACAATAATAATATATAAAATAAAAATAATAAAATAAACGATTTAAATCATCAAAATATATTTATTTTAGGTGTAAAAATACTTTAACTGGCCTCTCCAATCAAT
>JAOTRH010202837.1:0-11174 GCA_034768845.1 Heliamphora exappendiculata | reverse complement strand
CAATGGCCACTAAGATAAACTCATGTCCATTGGATGCCTTCGGTGTTACTCTGCCAATCACATCGATGCCTCATACTGAAAATGGTCATGGTGACGTCAGGTTGTATAGCTGAGACGGGGGAACGTGCATAAGGTTTGCGTGAATTTGGTACTTATGGCACCTCCGTACAAACTGTATACAATATGTCTCCATTGTCATCTAAAAGTATCCTTGTCGTAGGATCTTCTTGGCTAACATATTACCACTCATGTGCGGTCCACAGACTCCGGCGTGTATTTTTTTCATCAGCTCTTAGCCCTCTTCAGTGTTTACACACAGCTTGTTGACCCCAAAATGTCCTCATTTGTACAATCTACCACCACAAATGACAAATTGCATAGAAAATCGTTGTATTGCCCTTTTGTCCTTTTTGCTGGCAAACTCGGGATATTCTCCTTTCTCTATGAAGTTTTGAATGTCAAAGTACCATGGAAGGCCGTCAGTGCTTTCTTCAATAGCAACTGTCATCTCGTATGCCGACTTTCTTTTCTGCTCTATTATCAGAGGTCTCATCCGCACTCCGGATGATACGTCAATCATGGATGCTAGGGTGTCCAGTGCATTGGTAAACTTGTTTTGCAGTCTCGGCACATGGGTAAAGATTACTGATTTAAAGCACGGTATCAGCTTCTCCAACTCTTGATGGTAGAGAATTAAGATTAAATCCATGACCTTTCATTCTCCTCTTGCTTGCGAAACTACCAGTGCTGAGTCTCCAATGACTTCCAGTTTCCTTGCCCCTAGTTCTAAGGCTTCCTCCAATCCCACTAAACATGCTTCATACTCAGCCTGATTGTTGGTGACTTCAAAATTGAGTTTTAGGGATAGCGAAACATGTGATTCATCGGGAGTGACAAGGACTCCTATTCCTTATCCATATTGATTGGATGCGCCATCAAAATATAGAGTCCATTTGTCATCCCCAACTTTCATTAGCTGTTCGTAGGGAAACTGGAATTCCGTGTCTTTACCTCCTTCAACTCGTTGGTCGGCCAGAAATTTTGCCACTGCTCTTCCCTTGACTGACTTCCGGGTGACATATTGAAGATCAAATTCTAATAATAACAATGACCATCGGGCTAGCCTTCCTGTTAGCGCTGGCTTTTCGAATAGATACTTTAACGGGTCCTTCTGAGAGATTATGTTCACTGTGAAAGATAATATGTAGTGCTTTAGTTTTTGGGAAGCCTAAACCAAGGCCCAATATGTCTTTTCTAGTGGCGTGTATCATATTTTCGACCTGGTCATCTTCTTGCTTAAGTAGTAGATAGCCTTTTCAAATCCAGTCTCACTTTCTTGTGCCAGCATGCATCCCATTACTGAATCAGTCACTGACAAGTAAAGAATCAGTAGCCTGTCAAGTTTGGGAGGAGCTAGAATGGGTGGATTTTGTAGGTACTATCGTACGGCATCGAAGGCGTATTGGCATTTTTGATCCCATTCAAATTCAACTCCCTTCTTCAACAGATGGAAGAGCGGCTCACAAGTAGTTGTCAACTTTGCAATGAATCGGCTGATAAACTGTATCTTACCCAGAAAACCCCTGACTTCTCGCTCGGTCCTCGGAGGAGGCATTTTCAAAATTGCTTTAATCTTTGAAGGATCAACTTCAATGCCCCGTTGAGTAATCATAAATTCAAGCATCTTTCTGGTAGTGACTCCGAAAGCACATTTCTGTGGGTTGAGTCGCATCTTATACTTTTGAATTTTTTCAAAGAACTTTTGCAGCGCTGTGATGTGGCCATCCCGATCCTTGGATTTGACTATCATATCATTCACGTACACGTCGACCTCCTTATGTATCATGCCATGTAGTGGAGTAGTGGCAGCCCTTTGATAGGTTGCCCCTACATTCTTTAGACCGAATGGCATCACACGATAACAGTAGGTCCCCTAGGGTGGGGTGAACGTTGTCTTTTCTTTGTTCTCGGGATCCATTAAAATCTGATTGTATCCGGAGAAGCCATCCATGATTGACAGTAAGGCATGCCCTGCTGTGCTGTCTACTAAGATGTCGATGTGCGATAGTGGAAAGTCGTCTTTTGGGCTAGCCTTGTTGAGATCTCAAAAATCCACGCAGACTCGGATACAACTGTCTTTCGTCAAAACTAGTACGATGTTAGCTCCCCATTTTGGATATTCGGTTGCCATTAAGAATCCAACGTTGATTTGCTTGGCGACTTCTTCTTTGATCTTCAGAGCCCATTCTGGTCGAATTTGCCTTAATTTTTGTTTGACCGGTTTAGCATCAGGGAATAAGGGGATATGGTGCTGGATAATGTTAGGATCAATTCCGGACATATCCTCGTAAGACCATGCAAATACATCTTTGAATTATTTTAAGAAAGTTATTAGTTGTTCTTATTCAACTGAGGATAAAGAAGAACTGATTTGAACATTTGCGGGTTGATTTTATTATCCAGATTTATTGATAAAGTTTTTTCAATTATTGGTTGGGAACGCATTTCTTCTTCTCTTTTTATTAAGAGTTTTATTTCTTCGGGGATATTCCTGTTGAATTCAAAATCGTCAGAAAGTGTATGAAATAAATTAAACAAAGAAGAGTAACCGAAAATCTTGTTCATTTCATCAAAAACAGAGGGAATTACAAACTCGATGGGAAAAGCATGGAGAGGAGCACCAACATATGTGCCCTCGACTACAGACTCTGACTCAATTTTGGACTCGGGACAGACAACCTGCAAATTACAAGACTCAATGGTCCAATTGTTCACTTCTTTCATAGCCACATCAACGATGAGCTTAGTAAGTCTGTTGGTGTGCTGAAACCCATCATGAAGCAATCTTGATTAATTATATGCAGATGAGCCATCTTTTCATTAAACAGCATTCCTATGTCGGTACCATCGAGTTTGTCGGCCCAGTCTTCTTCCCAGACTTTCTTTTCTTCCTTCTCTCTTTCCATTGTTTTTTCATCTTCCGTATCAGACAGCTAGTGGCTGAAAAAGATCTCAAAGCCCGGCAGCTTTTAATTGGTCTCTTCATCGATCCACAGCTCTAGAAAGCCACAATACGGGAAATCTTTTCCTTCCTTGACGAAGTATCCATTGAGCGACCCAGAATAATTGGCCTTTTGTCCCCTTCTAGGCCCTTCCAGATCGTCTTCCGTTGGCTCATACCCAAGACCAAAATGGTGCAAAGTCGACAATACCTGAATGGGTTCCGGGATTCCCTGCAGTTTACGTCCCAATCCTATGCCTTGGAAGAAGGACATTTTCCTCATCATCATTAAAGCTCGTGGGTTGACATACCTTTCTTCTTCATTCATCAGCGTCTGAACAACCTGTGCTTCATCGAAATGAAAACCACTGAGCAACACATCATCTTCACTATGCTAAACTTCTAGTAGAGTTGTGCCCTCTCCTCCTTTCGAAGGGTGAATTCTGTCCTCTCCATGAATGGTTAGGACTGTCCCGTTCTTTATCAATTTTAGTTTTTGGTGAAGGGTAGACGGTACCGCCTAGACATTTGGGTCATGCAGCCACGGCTTGCCTAGCAGTAGATTGAAGGAGGCCGGCACATGTAGCACGTGAAACTCAACTGAGGTTTCCAATGGTCCCACTAAAACGGAAAATGATACCAGTCCTAGTACATCCCTTCTTGTGTTGTCAGAGGCTCGCACCCCTTGATTGGATGGAGTGAACTGGTCCAACCTCATCCCTGAGCAAGCGGCTGCTCTAAATGGGCAAACGTTCAAGGCAGACCCATTATCAAAGAGGATAATCGGGACCCATTTTTCTAGGCACTTGACGGTGATATGAAGCGGCTTGTTATGACTTTTTCCCTCAGCAGGAAAATCCTCATCAGAGAAAGAAATGACTTTTGGTTCAACCGTCAGCAGAATCAGTCCAATCAATTGCTCTGGGTGGCCTCTATTAGAACACTGGCTTTATTCAAAACTTTCAGCACAACTTGTCTGTGTTTTTGCGAGGGCATCAGTAGCCCCCAAATGCTGATGTTGGCTTGCGTCTTTTTAACTGTCTCAATACAGCATCATCCTCCTCCTCTTGCTCAGTCTCTTTCCCTTTTCCACTCGATTGTCCCTTCTCTAGCTGAGCTGGCCTAAAGCGTCGTCCACTTCTAGTTAGATGTTTCACGCCGTCTTCGGGATCCCATAACCCTGGCATCACATTATCAGTCTGTCTTACTTCGTGCAGAGGGCTTTCAAACGCCCACAAATCATTTAAGTCACTAATGGCTGCCCTTTCCCTTCTTTTGTCGTCATCTTCAATAGCCCATGTGTTATCGATTTCCTCCCAGATGTCATCTTCAATAAAATTCACTCGCTGTTCCCGAGCAGCCCAGACATTAATCCACCCAGCCCCATCAGATTTTAACACAATCCTTACCATCCAATAGGACTGTATTTCATCGACGTACACTTCTTCCTCAAAAAGTTGGGGAATGGTGACTCCATCAAGCACATGGCCAAACCCATAAGGTCGACTCGGGTAATCCAATGGCCAGTCATCTTCTTTGTTGCGCTCCTCCTCTTGTTGGTAGACTTGGATTAGTAGTCGATACCATTCTTAGGCATCATCATTTCATTCTTCCATCCTATCTCGACTGTCCCTAATCATCATGAACGAGCATACTGTCCGATTCTCAATTATTGAAACATGAGGGCGTGGTAGGTGCGCCGAACAGATGTGCTGACTCGGATCCTCCAATTCCCTTAGAGACATGTAATTTACCCCAGCCTGCCTGGCATGATTCGGCAGTGGGTTGGTAGTGACAAATGGTGGTGGGATCACCTTGTTATCAATGAAGTTTTGGATCTCGTGCCAGAGTCTCAAACACTTGTCAGTTAGGTGCCCGTGGCCTTGGTGGAAGGCGCAGTATTGGGAAGTATTAAACCTTGGCGGCAGGGGATTAGGAACAGGCATGGGGTCCAATGGCGTGATGAGCCCCTTCTCGACGAGTCAATTCAAAGCGGTGGACAAAGAGATATTGAGGGGGATAAAGACCCTTCTTGGCTTTTGTTGCTGTTCGCCATTGTCTGACTGCTGAAGGTTGTTCGTTGGATGGGTGTAAGGATTTAAAAGGTTCACCTCGGCCGAGTGAGTAGCAGATTGATTTTGGTTGGTTGTAGGGAAGGTCCTTCTTAGTGGTTTCTAGCTCGGCTCGATTTTTTCAATATCCCCAGACTGGATAGCATCCTCTATCTAGACCCCGACGTCAAATAATTGCTCGAATGTGGAGAGTGGCTGCGTGATCAAATAACGCTTTAACAGAGACTGTAGGTTCTTTACCACCATCCTTACTTGCTCCTTTTCAGAAGGTCAATTTGTCATCTTAGCGGCCTTACCCCTCCATCGGGTCAAGAAGTCAACAAAAGATTCCCTATTCTCCTGTCGGGTTCTTTTGAGCTTTCGGGTAGTTACATCCAGTTGGACATTGTAATTATACTAGCTGATACAAATTATTGCGATGTCTTCCCAAGTTCTGGTTTTAGCTACATCAAGAGAGAGAAACCATTTCTGGGCTGCCCCAGAAAGAGATCAGTGAAAAAGCTGAGCCTTCAATTGGTCATCAATCCCCATTGGCGACAGGGTGTCAACGTACATTCAGAGATGAATTCTGGGATCTCCGGTTCTGTCAAATTTTTCCATGTCCGGCATTTTGAACTTTTTCGATAATTTTACATCTGGAAACAGGCAGAGTCCCCCTACATTGAGTATTTATTCCTCAACTCCCTTAGCTTTTTTTAGGGCCTTTTCCATCCTGTCGATCTTCTCAATCAGTGCAGATTCTTTAGATTGCGCAGTGTTTTCCTCCTCAACTATCACATGACGAGGGTTCTGTGGTGGTGGTGGGACAACTTGCGCTCCATCGGGGACTTGGTTGTCATCCTAAAAGTCCTCTCCATTCTAGTCCTTCTCATCTGGTTGTCCATTCGCAACAGGGATACATGCCTAAATTGTCCGAATCTGTGCCTAACATTGCACTTGAGCCTGGGTCTATTGCTCTATGGCTCTCTGTATATCAGTAATCGCCCTCATTAGGGCTGCTAGATTCATATCATTTTTTGCCCTTTCAGCTGACTCAATCGGCTGTCCAGATACCCTATAAAGTCTTCATGTCACTGATCTTTTCCAGACACGTATTGACTGTACTTTTCTCAGCCCAATGGTAATCTCACAGAGAAACCTGGATCCCAAAAGAAAAATGACCAATATTAGACACTTCCCGGGTAAATATTCTGTCAGCAGATAGCAGATAGCAGATATCTCGAATTTCCAAAATAATAGATCATGAGAAGATAACCATGGAAGCTATAACAATGCCCCTGTCGAGCTCATATTAGCAGCATAACAATAGGATGACTCAAAAACCACTATGATGGCTAAAAAGGGGATCAACTAAAATCTAAGGGGAAGGTTTGCCTAAAAACAGACAACACTCTTGCAAGAAAACAAAGCTTTGCTCACCAGACTGGTTCGACCTAAAAATTTTTTAAAAAAAAATGAGCAGCATGACGGTAGAAAAATAATTCTCATAGGTATTACAAGGGTTTGAATGAAATGAGCTTATGTTGAGGATTTGGAGGGAATGAGCCTATGTCAAGGGGGAGATAACTAACGACCCGGAAAGATCTCGGAGGAGAGAGAAATTATCCTTGTAGTTAAGAAGAAACACGGTCATGATGACGGTAAGAAAAACTGAAAGTGGTGAGAAACAAAACTCGGGTAAGAATCTGAAAAAAAAAAAAGCTAGCCTAAGTAAAGGATAACAGAAAACCCAGGTCGACCTGAAGAAAGAAATAGCCTAAACTGAACAAGCAAGCCTAACAATAGCAATCAAAACATACAATTAAGAAAATACATAATCCTACTAAGGTTTGCATCACCTAATGGGGAGTTCTAAGTTTACTTATATGTAAAAGGCCGATTTTGGTCAATCGAATAGGGTACCTTCTGAATAAAGCTGGGCATATACTTCCCATGCATAGCATGGTCAAACAGTACGTCCGAACTCTTTTACTGCACCTATGATAGCGTATAGTCAGTAAGGGTTGCCCGTCTTCCCAACAATCTCTGAAACGGATTAACATTCAGGGCATCAGGACGACCAGGCAGAGGGGTTTGAAGGACAATGCACATGCATGCAAAAATGAAGTTGAGAGATACATATTAAGAACCAATGATGTTTTCAAATCTAGCCATCTTATTTGATTTTATAAACCAGTCCCCAGCAGAGTCGCCAGAAAATACTGACTTTGGGATTTGGGGTTCATTTTGAAAAATGTTCAAAAATAAAGAATTTAAAGAATGTTAAGAAAAATCTTTTAACTCATTGAAAATTAAATTTTGAAAACCCCTTTTGTTGAACATAGAGTTGCCACTTAGTTTTTAAAAAAAAATTAAGAAAAATAAAATTGGCCACTGATATTTAAAGCGTTAACCAGAGAAAGAGGGTTCGGGGGCTAAGGTACGAATCGGAGAAGGTGATAGGCACCCCGTTCACCCAACCATAAGGTTGACCTCTACTAATCACCATTAGTTCTTTAATAAAATTTCTCAAATGTATGCAAATAAAAAAAATAGGGGTGAAGAGAGAACATTCAAAATCAAATATAAAAAATACATAAAATATGTATATAATACTCTAAAATAAATAGGTGTCAAAAAAATCCTAAATCATGTGGCATGCAATTTCTATTTAAAGGATATATGAAGCACATACCCATATGCAATAATATTGAAATAATCTAAACTAGCATGATTTGGTTAAAAGAATAAAAAATATGCTAAGAATTGGAAAAATTACTTAAACATGGATTTGCTACAAAAAAAAAATTAAACTATCCTAAACATGCTTTCTAAATAAAGAAACTAAAACTTACATATTATCAAAATTAACTAGGTTAATTTAACATGATGAATCAATAAAGAAATAGAAAATGTAAAATAGGCAATGCATAAAAGAGAAAAATGCTATATTGAAAGAACGCCTATTTATCAAAGAAATTTAAAATAAGAGTTTTGTAACAAAAGAGAATTTAAAAATTTAAAAGAAAAGAAAAAAATTTGACAACGGTAGAAAATGCTATAAGAAGAAAATTTAATTATTTACATAAAAGATAAAAATAAGAAGAATAAAAGAAGATATCTTTATGTTTTTGTACTTTTTGTTGTTAATAGAAGAAAAGAAAAGAAAAATATTATAAAAGACAAATTAAGAAGATTTAGCTATTGACATTTTACATATTAAAAGAGAATAAAAGAGAAGAAACAGAAGAAATGAAAAGAATAATGGAGTATTTTAAAAGAGAAAATTATGAATTACTTAAAGATAAAAATTAATTTAAAAGTATTTGGTGTTTTTTGGTTTTAGCAAAATAAAATAAAAATACCATGAAAAGAATATTAATAAAATGTTAAATGGCACATTGTAAGGAAGTTAAAAATATTACTAAAAGAAAATAAAATAATGAAAAAGAAAGTTACACTAATAAAAGGAAGAGAATAAAAGTTAGAAAAAAATAATTTAAAAGAACATTAACTTAAAAGAGCATCTAACTTAATATTACAAGAGCTTTTAAGTTGGTGTTATCAAAAGAACAATAAATTAAAAGAAAAAGAAGAGGCAATGTTAGTATTTAAATGGAATGTAAAATTAAAACTTAAAGGAAAGAAGAAAAAAAAAAGAATGAAATACTAGAATTTAAATAGATGTAATATTGACTATTACAACCATTTTTATGTAAATGCATTGGGTTATAACAATTAAAAACATTGATAAATTGTAATTGTAAAAAATATTAGCACTATTTAATGATTTAACAATTTATAATAAGCTTAAAATGCAAACAAGTAAATTAACAAAACAAGTAAACTACATAAGTTAAAGCATGAATTTAAACATAAATGTAATAACTAATAAGCAAAACAAGAATATAATTGAAACACATACATGAAAATTTACTCGATCACTCCAAAAGAGAGAAGGTGGAGCTAAAAGGATCGGGGATCCAAGCGGAATACCTAGATTGTTACGGAATTCTCAAATTGGGGGAATGCGCTCCAATGCTTCAATCCTCGAGTAGTGATCCAAGTTAGGATTGTAGGACTTCGGAGACTCGGCTTACGGTATTTCAGTAGGGTTTCGGCGTCGGGTCTCGAAATTACTCGGCGTCTCGACAGAATTTCTCTCACTAAACCTCTCACTAATTTTCTGTCCTTGAAAACGTACCAAGGTACGATATTTATGGAGTTTTTCAACCAATGAGATGTTGGCATGTTTTTAGACACGTCAGGCCATTTGAAGTTGGCGGCCGCCGCAATGCAAGTTGGCGGTTGCCATGTTGAAAAAAGTTCCACAAGGTTCTATTGGCAGTTGCCACAATGGAGTTGGCGGTTGCCATGTTTGGGAATTGTTTGGACAACAAGTTATTGATTTTGAAGGTTTTTGATAGTTAAGGTTCAAATTTCGAGCTTTGATCACTCTCCAAGGATCGAACTGAAGCACTTGTTCCACCTATTTTCATCATCGGATCCACCTAAGATTGGGTGTGGTCAAATTAGAGGGTCTACAACGACTTAAAATTAAATTTATCAGAGTGAAAGCCGCGAATTAATAGGCCGAGTTAATACCTAAAAATTTGGGACATGATGTAAGATAAAAACACCCACAAAATAAGAAATTTTAGAGAAATAGAAGTTTTGAAGGGAAGACGTTTTTTTTTTTATACTAACAAAAATAAATCTCATGAAGCAAAAACACCAAATGCTAAAAGAATATAATCATAAAACAAAATAAAAAAACTCCAAAACAGCCCCTTAGAAACCTTAAACATAATAATGACATTCGGACCTGGCGATCGCCAAGATGGAAGCGACATGACGTTTGACAACATGGCGGTCGCCTAGGTGAAACCCCTCTGATATGGCGGCCGTTGGGTACAAACCCCTAAGACATGGCGGTCACCATGTGACGTTTGGAGAACATGGCAGTCGCCAACATGCAACATGGCGACCGCCACCTCGAGGCGCACATCCGTACCTTTGAGACGCGCGAACTTGCTCATTTGTGCACTGTTCTCTCTCTCTCTCTCTAGTTCTCTCGTGCTCTCAAGCTCTCCTCTTGTCTCTTAAACTTCAAAGCTCCCTTTTCTTACTTTTTCTTACTTCCCAGCTTTCTCACGATGTTCACTCTTCTATTTGTGATCCCGTTCCTCTTCATGGTGGGCCAGGGTCATGGGGATGACGACCTTGGGGCACGATGGGGCCCCTCTGCTACTGGGAGCTCCTCCATGGGGACTCCTGGAGGTACGTCCACTAGACATCATACCGATGAGGTTACTGCTACGCAGCCTAGCACTGCGATGGATGCTCTCCAGCTTGAGGCAAAGCGTGCTTCTCGCTAGGCAGCCGAGGAGGAGGCACGGGCAGCTGCTGAGGCACAGGCGGTTGCAGATGCTGCCGCCGAGGCTGCGGTAGCTGACTTTTTGGGTCCAGACGCTGGAGAGGGTCATCCAGCGCCCTTTGACCCACATACCTATGATTTGGTCCCTCATCGCATAGTATACCGCGGGATGAGACGCTACGAGCCTCCAACCGATTCCATTGCTGCTGACGTTCTCTTACGGGAGCCCGACCACCACATCTCTCGTCAGCGACCTTCGATAGGTTACCTATCCCTACTGTTTCAAATTCAAAGCATGTTTTTAAGACATAACAAACGTAGACGCATGCCTAGGATCCCCTATATGATATGATGATTTGATTTATGATGATGATTGCTATGATAACTTGTGCATGATTTTTGAGATTTGGATATGCAAAATTTAGCTATAGGTACTTATGCAATGGAATTTAAAACAGTAGAGACACTAAGATTTGAACAAATACTAAGAGGGGCAATTTATTTAAAATAAAGGGTTAGAAAATTTTTATTTTATTTTTACGAAAAATCCTAAAAAGCTTTTAGAAACAATCTGAAAAATTTTAGAAAATTTTGAATAAGTTTTAGGAAAATTTTAGAATTTTTTTTAAATTTTTTGTTTTTAAAAAAATTCTAGAAAATTTTGAAAAATCTTAGAATTTTTTTTTGTTTTTTCGAAAAATTCTAAAAAATTTTGAAAAATCTTAGAAAACTTTTTTTTTGTTTT
>JAOTRH010202815.1:0-11176 GCA_034768845.1 Heliamphora exappendiculata | reverse complement strand
TTTCTACATTGGAAAGAAATCGAAAAAAAATAAAGTGATGGTTGGTATAATTCTTGCAATACCAATTATAACCCTTATATATTTTTTATAAAGATTATATACATAAAGTGATGAAATCAAGTTAATTATTATAAAAATGTTACTAAAACAAATGGATATTAAGCATCTCATTTCCCTTTATTATTAATTATTATCACTACAAACAAGAAAAAAACACCACCCTTATTTCTCTGTTCAATAAATAAAAAAAATGTGTAATTATTTCCACCCTGTAATATTTCATCTCACATCGATGGGATATGAAAATTAAGTCTAGTATATAAAGAAACTTGTGAGATATATTAATAATTTTGATTTAAGCATTTTAAACTGCATTGTTAGGCTCTTTATTCAAGTTATTGGATCAGTGGTCCACTTGAATCGTTACAAATGGTATCAGAGCCAACCTTAGTTCTTATCTAGGGCTCCGTGACAATGTGGATAGAAGAGCAGAGGCTCCAAAGCGAGGTAGAGGCCATGAGTTTGTATACCTTGTGCATGTTTATAAGGTCATCTATGTCTACTGATGGACTGTTATCTGCATCTCAACTAGGAAAATGACTTGGGTTATGTGACGAGGGCGCTGTTGCGTATTTGAGTAGAAAATTTTGTGATATCACATCCCACATCAGTAGGAGATAGAAATTATCTCTGGTATATAAAAAATCATGTGGGGTACTACTAATAATTTGAGTTTAAATTTTTAGACCGCGTTATTAGATTTTTTATTCAAATTATTATATTAGTGATCCACTTGAGACGTCGTTGTACACCTTTTTTTGCTTTTAATTTCCATCATAACTAATATTTTCTTTCACTCCCTTAGTCTCTGTTTGGATTGAGGAAATGGTGAGTGAAAGAAATGGTGAGTAAAATGGAGAAAGGAAAAGTGTCTTTTATATTCTATCGTTAGTCAGTCTATGTTTGGACTAACTTTTTTAAAAAAATTTTTTGCTTAAAATCTCTAAAAAAACCTACTTATTTGACTTCAACTGACTTTTTCTATTACATATATTTTTTTATAAAAAAAAATTAAAAAATTTACAAAAAAAAATTAATCCAAACATAGGCTCAATAATCATAAAAAAAAAGAGATATATAATAATTATACATAAAATATATACAAATGAGTAAAGAGTAGAACACTTTGTTTCATTTCCTCATAACAATTTTAAAGGAGAAGGGAAGAGCTTAAAATTTTTGTACCATCTCTTATAATAATTCAACGAATAAGTCCATTAATCAACTAAAATTTTTAAAAATTTAAAAAGGCTCAAAGTTTTATTTTGATAAACATTTACTAAATATCCTTTTATATTTTTACAAAAACAACCCAACATTTAGTTCTTTTGTTGACCACATTTGAACACTATATAATGTGTCATTTCATATATAATGTTTAAAAATAAATAATAGTCGAATTGAGAATACTATTTTGAAAAAATATTTAGAAAGCCTATAAAAAAAAAAGAAAATATTTAGAAAGTTTCAACGGGAATTAGGGGTATAATTAATCAATTATAAATGGTCGAAATTTAATCAAACATTCATGAATTTTTGATGGAGAGAGAGAGAGAGTTTGATATTGTTGAAACTAGCAATTTTTAGATAGCAACTTGTACAAGAAGTTGTGAGTGTTTAGTAAATGTGTTAACTTGTAGGTAAAATAAAAAGAAAAATAATTGTAACATGTAACAGAAGTTACGAATTTTTAAAAAAATTTAAATTTATTAATAAAATTAATAATAAAAAATTAAAAATTGGTGGTAGAAACATTGCAATACACTAGCAATGTTTAGAAAATATTGGGAATAGGTGGTGGAGACCGAAAGTCGAAAATGAAAGAAGGAAGTAGAGTGAAAAGCAAAAGTACGAAAAAAATGGGAGAGCCAATGGAATTTTTATACTTTTGTAGAGCTCTTGCATGGGAAAGTGCGTGCGACAATGACGGTTCTCAAATGACTATATATATATATTAAAATAAAAATTGCGTTTCTCTAAAATTAGCATTTTGAATTTTATTGATGGTGTTAGCTAAGCAATTAAGTGTTCGATTTTAAGTTAATTTTAATTTAATTTTAAGTTGATTTTTTAATTTTAAGTCATTTTAAATAAAAAAATTTATTTAATTAAAAAATTAATAATTTTTAAGTCACTAAAAAAATTAAATAAACTGTATATAAAATTTTAAGTATGTTCTTATATGCTCAAATAGATCGTTTATTTTATTTTTTAAAAAAATTTATTCAAATAACATGACTATATATACCCAATTAATCAAAAAATTTGCTTAAATGTTCTTATAAACAATTCATAATTTGGATCCATAACAGTCGAATTTTAGTATAAAGTTCAAAATGCCAACTTAAGAAAAAATAAAATAAAACTTAATCCTAAGAGCTGTGAAAACTGCAAATATAAAAGCAATTTCGGGATTTTGGAGGGATCCAAGGGGTAATAGAAGTATCCCAGAGATATTACACGCTGTGTTTTATGAGTGAGTGACACGTGGCATTGAAGGAAGCAGAGACATTCGAGCCAATCATTCGCGGGATCTTGTGCCAGCGTGGCAGGAGACAACCAATCAGTTGCTCGACAAGATTAAGGTTGCAGCTCTACTGAGAACACTACTGTGTGTATCTATATCTACCTATATATATATATATATAAGGGACAATTGTGTACATTTACACTGAGCAAACTGACCGTGTGAAAAAGAAAAAAGGGATGAGGGGATGGTTGATATATAACCGATGGGTGCTCTACCAAATTAATGCTGTTAGTTTTAAAAATTTTATTATTAATTTTAATTATAAATTATAATATTTTTTTTAAATATTTATAAGTTCTGTTATAATTTATAATTATTTTTTTTATTTTAGTTAAAAGTTATAATTTTTACTAAATACTCATATTTCTATTACAAGTTATAATTTATAAATTATTAATTTTAATAATACCAAACACCTGTACAAAAATTGATATGCACAGTCCATCATTATTATGTTAATAGTAACTATTTTATAAAAAAAAAGTTACAACAAATAAAATAAATTCAAATTACTATTATTTTATTGACACTCGAGCAAATCACAATCTATAATTGTTGAACTTTATGTTAAATTACTTCTAATAAAATTATTTTCAAATGAAATTTATTTGCTCAATCATGAAGTTGATAGAGGATTCAAACCTGTTTATTGTAATTATGGTAAGGAGTAACAGTATTTAGGATCTGTTCAGTAATTTATAAAGGTTGTATAACTTTAAATATGATTTAAAATCTTAATTCAACTATTAGCTAAAGAGCTCTCAATGTTATATTAAGTAAATACTTGTGCTCAAGCAATATGGGATTTTATCCTGTAACACTCTCCTCAGGAACAGTCGCTTTTGAGTATTGTCACGTATAATTTTTTTAGTTGTATAATCGTGCAATCTTTTTTCTTCGTTCTATTATTGGGTAATATAATTTTTTTATTTTTGTAAAATGAGTTGAATAGGCCATCTCTAATACAATACAGAAATTTTATATTCAATTTAAAAATTTAAACTCTTAAAAAAAGAGTTACTAATATTATATTAAATGATCACTCATTCTATACAAAAATAATATGGAATTGTCTTCTCCAACAATTCCCTCACGTGAAGCTGCATTGTGATTTGTCAATTGTAATATTTTTTCTTAAATCTATCATCGTGCATTTTTTTTTATTTTTGGGTCACCCATTGTGCAGTGTGGATTTTGTTTTTTGGTTTTTAAGTAGATAGAATAGATTTCCCTTTGATATCATACATGAGCTTATCAAACTAAAAAGTTTAAATAACTAATTGGAGAGATCCCAACATAATATTGAATAATTACTTATTTCATATTCAAGCAATGTGAAAATGTATTATCCAACAAAAATGTGTGACCTAATAACTAATTTCAATGTTATTTGCGGGCACACCTTCTAAACTAACTTCATGTTCCCATGAAAGAAAAGTTGGTACTCTTGGCACATTAGTGGACTTCTTCCACTTCTATGTCTTCTTCTCTAATAAAGCTAACCAATGTTTTGAAAATAAACTTGTCAAGCAAATCAAAAAAGAGACCGAATGGATTGATCATCAGTTCAACCATTATTGAATCAGATCGAACCGTAACATCATAATTACGTTATTAATAAATTTATAATTAAAAAATAGCATCTAAATCATAATTCAAATAACAATATAAAGACATTTTATGATCTGAGAGCATGACTCTTATTTAAAAACTTCAATCTCCAACAAAGGTAATTAAAATTTAAAGAATTTTTAATTCTTAAGTTAAATTAAAATAAACATAAATCACAAATATAATAAAACATAAACCAAGTAACATACACAAAGTATTAGAGTTTACCACATCACATCATTATAAAAAAATATTATTTTTTCTTTAGCATGGTGGTTCGGTGACTGCTGCGTCATTGGTCTTGATTCTGGTGGTCATCTCCCGCTGTTGTTTTCCCTCTCTACATCTACTATTGAATTGGTTGCAAGTTGCAAGTTGCAATTAGTCAATTAAAGGCAATTTTAATTAGCAATTATGTTTATTAACTTTATTATATAGTTATATTATGAGTAATTAGATTTCAAGATCCAAATTAAAAAGCATTGTAAAAACTGATCAGTTGTTATAACCCACCACTAATTTTACTAGGCCGACAGTTTAACTGTGGATGAAACGGTTTTGTATTTGGCTGATTCAGTAGGTAAATTTGGACCATTAACTAGATCGAGTGACGGGTCAACCGGTTGAACCGGCCAATTCAATCTGGTTGAACATTAAAGCTAACCATTTTACAAAGAATTCATGGGCTCTTCAGCTAATTGGGGAACCAACACATGATGATTTTCAAGTTTTTGGTCCAAAATTGTGGTGTAAATTTTGTTAGTGATTTAAGAACAAACCCAGATAGATATTTGTAACGATCTAAGTGGACTACTGACTCAATAATTTATATAAAAATCCTAGTAACGCGATCCAAAATATTTAAAATAAATTATAATTAGTAGTAGCCTACAAATTTATTTATATATCAGACTTATTCTCTCTCATCGATGTGGGATAGGGTATCACAATATCTCTAACTCAAATACGTGACGTCTCATCACATGGCCAGATTCTTCCTCTAGTTGGGATGTAAATAGCAGTTCATTAGTAGGCACAGAGCAGTCAATAAGAGTGCACAAGGTATACAACTCTGGAGCCTCTACTCCTTTCTAAAGCTTCTACTCTTCTATCCACACCACCATGGAGCCTTACATAGAAACTAAGGTTGACTCTAATACCATTTGTAACGACTCAAGTGGACCACTAGCCTAATAACTTGGATGAAAAGGTTTGCAACATAGTCCAAAATACATAAATCAAGTGATTAGTAGTAGCCTATAAGTTATTAAGGCCACTATATAATAAAGAAACTTATGGATGATCACTTATATAAATATCCTTAGTGTTATACCACTGTAACCGAAAATTTACTTATTTCTCTTGCGAATAATCTAATTACCGTGGCAGCTCCATTATACATGTCTCTTACCATATCAATGTATACCTTTTGTCATTCTCTTGCTCTCCATCGCCTACCATATGATATCTCTAGGCACTATATCATCAACATTTTCTTAGTCTATAAAAAACATATGAAGATCTCTCTTATTTTCTCTATATTTCTCTATTAATCTGCTCAGTAAGTAAATTTCTCTCATAATTGATCTACTATGAATAAAATTAAACGAATTTTAGAGCACTGTTGGTTTTAGCCTTCTCATAACTTTATCGTATAACTCATCAACTTAATACATCTATACCTTTAAGAGTCAAGAATCAAGCTCTACTAGCTAAATGGTGGTGGAGGTTCGGGACTAAAAAGGAAGCTCTACGGAAAAAAGTTGTAAGCTCGAAATATAATGGAAGATCAGGAGAATGGTTCCCAAAATTGCTCAATGAAGAGAAGGTTTCTAACATATGGAAGGATATATTGCAACTGGAAGAGGAGGAAAATCATCCAACAAGTTTGATCCTAAAGAAAAACCGAAAAATTCAAATTGGGAATGGAAGAAATACAAGTTTCTAGATGGGTACATGGCAAGGAGAATACCTCTTGTAGAGATATTCAGAAGACTGCAATAGAAAGGAGAGTTCGGGTCGAATTGGGCATGTGGATTTGACGTCATCCAATTTCTTATGAAGAAAGCAACAAGAAGAAAGGGAAATTACAGCTTCAACTACTCCAAAGTGTAGGATGATTATAGTCAACAGTTTGGACTAGTTAGCTCGGTTAGAGAGTAAGATTGGAGTTTGGCACATCATAACTTTCACCGAACAAACCTTAGGAAACCCTTTCATGCTAAAATTATTCCTGTTTGAGCTTTTCTAAAGATTACTTGAGATGATTAGGTCGAGGATTTTCATTTTAAGAAGCTTTTTGCAGGTTCTTAGCCATAGGACTGCATGATGACAAAATTTTAAGTATTGTTCCCCATCATTTTCTTACCATCCAAAGCAACTTTCAAGTCTTAAAAGCCCCAAACCCTAACACTATATATATTGGCACATGCTCTATTTCTCTTCAGTAAGTACCTTAATTGGATTCTTTGAAATAGGCCACCAAGGACAAATGACTGCAGCTCTGAGATAAATTTACTTTTCCATTTCCATCTCTATTTTTAGTCTTTAGCTAGCTCATATCATTTTTTTAACATTTCATATTTTCAAAGCCAAGTTGTAGGCTTGCTTCTGTAATTGCGAAATGAAGATTACCATATTATAATTCTCCTATTGAAACTGAAAAAAAAAAAGAAGAAAAAAATCTTCTATTGATTCTTGAACATGTAAATATCACACATCAAAAGTTTTGCTTTTGCATGTTCTTGTTTGCAGTGTCAGGTCAACAATTGATAGGTACAAGAAAGCATGTGCCGATGTTTTGAATACCGGATCTGTTTCTGAAGCTAATACTCAAGTGAGTTGGTTTTTTCTTTTATTTATATGCAGAAATAGTATTGTTTGTCCAACTTTTTAAAATGATTCTAGGGATTTTGATCAGGAGAAATTGGAACTTTTCATCTGCAACTGTGTATCTTTTGTGCAGAATACAATATTTCACTAACAAATGGACTAGATTCTAATTTCTTCAAAAACAAAAACAATTGTTTTAATATGTTAGATGCACTCTAGTGCAAATTTATGTTTAGCAATCGGACACATTAGATATACAAACTAGGCAAAAAGAATCCAAAAATTAGATACAGGTAGAGGGTTAAGTTGTCTAATTGAAAAAATAATTTGATATGTGGGTGTGCGTGTGAGAGAGAGAGAGGCTTTGTGAAAATTTGCTTGTCATGTTTGTTTTAGCTTCGCAAGCTGTGTATATATATAAATGTAAAATTTATTTATGATATATGAAATAGTATACAATGATTAATTTTACTATAATTTTAGTATACGACTTTACGTTCATTTCATATATATATTTCTGCACCTGCACTCAGGCCATGCCATGTTGTGTCAGTTCTGAGTAACATGGTTGTGAGACACCTCATCCTAATGGCACAAATTTATACATTTGACCTATTTAATTTGGTATTGATTTGTAATTGTTTGTGGCCTCTCCTCGGACGTGTTCTAATTTAAGCTAAACATGCCTAGTTTTTTTTTTTCTTCATCGGCCTAAACATGTGCCTAGTTAATATCAATTTTATCTTCGACCTTTGCATTTTCATAGTTGCTAAACTGTAGTTAAAAAACAGAAGGCTAATGCTCTGGAGTTACTAATTGCCTGCCACATTAGTGTATGGAGCCAGGTCGACAAAACACTTGATCAGTAAAAAAACACATCATATATCATTTGACTACAAATGATTTTTTTTTTTTTAGAATTTATTAATGTAAACCTGAAAGCATTACAATATGAAAAAGACTGAATAAAAACTGCATCATTGCGAAGAAGAGCATATTCTAATTAGGTTGGCGGGCGCCCCGCCTACCATATGCAAACCATAGCCTACCCAGCAAAAGATGTTGACAAGGAGCTCCACTAATTCACTCCGGAGTTTATATAATTCCGAGCTAATGCTAGTGACAAGAACACTTTATGGCCAGACCTTACTATAACCAAACTCACAAATTCAATTCAATCTTTTATACCAATGTATCGTAGTCTCTAGACCAGGTTATTGTAAGAAATACTGTCAAATCTTTCTTAAGTGAGAGAACCAAACAAACAAAAACAAGAACAACCAAAACCAACACAAAGAGATAAAAACAACTGCCATCCCATGATTCTCCATCCAATGGCCACCTAACTTTCTCCAACTTGATGTTCCAAATCTCAAAGAATTAACCCCAAAAGATATCCGACTAAACTAAACCAAAGCAGCACAACAACAAATAATCGACACACGAGTGATGATCTTAATCGCCCAAAACTTCCTCTGAGAATCATCCCTTGAACGTTCTCAACCAAATCAATTGCAGTAACAAAACCAAGAAATTAGCCTCTAATTATGAAACTTTGAAACCAAAAATCCCTTTGACAAACTTCCTCAACACCCTCACACCACTTCTGAATCTCATTTAACAAGTTACGTTGTCTTGAACAGACATACATTTATTTTCCGCTCTTGCTTTTAAAACCTTTGCTGATCAAGTATTATTAGAAGCCTGCCTAGAATACTTCATTTGATCCATTCCCTAGTTGTGGCTTCTAGTGTTGGTTTGAGATTAGTGATTATTTAATCAGGTGATCAAATAAAATAAAAAGAGTATTTCATCTGGTGCTGAGAGTTTATGATCAGTTTCGTTCCTTCTCATTTGTGTTGCTTCTTTTCATTACATTACAAATAAACATAATTAGAATTTCAAACAGAAGCACAATTCAATAATTACTTCCCATGCCCAGTCATACTGTCCAGGGTTGCCAAATTGTTCGGACCGTCTTATTTTTCTTTCACTTCCCAATTTGTTAGCTCTTCAATTTTCCAGGATCATGCAAGTAGGGAATTTAATCTAACCTTAAAGGGTAGCACAGCTGGTCAAGGTTTAGGTTTTCTTCTTAATAGTCACTGGTTTAAAACTTTTTAGAGCTATTAGAGATTTACCTGACTGTTAATTTTAGAGTTTTAGGATTAGTCGAGGTGTAAGCAAACTGGCCTGAACATCCAGTTATAAAAAATAAAATAAAAAATTAAATCTTAATTTAAAGAACACATCACTTATCAATGCGATATATTCATTTATCAAAAATGAAATGGGAATAACGAGAAGAAAAATTGAAAAGAAAAAAAAAACAACAGGGAATAGAGGTTATTGGGATAATTAAATGTTAGGATGTTGTTGGTGTAGGTGCAAGCAAACTGGCATGAACATGTAGTTATAAAAAATTTAATTTTAATTTAAAGAACACATGATAAATCAACGCTATATATTCATTTATCGAAAATGAAATGAGAATAATGAGAAGAAAAATTGAAAAAAAAATACAAAAAAGAAAACCAAGGAATAGAGGTTATTGGGGTAATTAAATGTTGGGTTGGTGTCTCGAAATGGTAAAAAAAGAAATTGGGAAAAACAGTCTTTGGATCTCTGCATACTACAAAGAAACTGAGAGCATGTTTTGACCGCTCTAGCGGCCTGTGTAGGATTGTAATTTTTCGCGCAACTGGGGTTACGGCTCTTTGACCTAATTTTGTAACTTATTTAAAATGGGTTAGGTTTTTAAAACCCTAGAGTGTGCGTAAGTTATATAATATTCAAAAGAGACTTAGAGAGAGACTAGAAAGAATGCAGAGAAATAAAGAGAGGTTCAGGTTGAGACTATACGCACAAATTGTGAAATTGAGAGTGAAACTTGTATTCCATAGTTTATGAATAGTGGATTGTTTATTCTCCCGTAGAGGTAGGTAATTAGCTGAACTACATATATACTCTTGATTCGTGTTCTTATTTTATTTTTATTTGTTTTATGTAAATTGTAACCTACGTGGGAATTCGCTGCCCAAATCAGATCCTATTTTGTGTTGGCTTTGATTACCAACTTGCTATTGAGAAGATTAAGGAAAAACAAATCAAACGAATGCAAAATTGTGTAATGCACAGTGAAATGGAAGCACTGCTCTTTCGGGAGTGAACAAACAAACACAGGGTTCCTTGTTTTCAGAAGCAATGAAAACCAAAGCAACCTCAAGCTCTCGGGATTACCATTACAATTCAAAACAGAACTTGGAGAAGCCAAAAAGGACTTTTGTGATTCCTAGTAAAAAGACATAAAAGGACATTGACTATTATAAATATTACTTAAAAACCAAAATGCATTAATTTTAACACTCTCCCTTAATACCTTGTGACGCCCAACAATTCACTTAGATATTGAAATTTGTCCATTTCTACAACTTTAGTGATGTCTGCAACTTTGTCTTCGGTGGTGCAATACTTGAATTGAATCTCTTCATCTTCCACGATATTTCTAATGAAGTGATGCTTGATGGCAATGTGCTTCGTGCAACTATGGTAAACGGGATTCTTTGTCCTCACAATTGCGAATTTGTTGTCACATAGAATTGTAGGAGCTTCATCTTGCTTCTCACCAGTATCTTCTAAAATTCTTCTTAGCCATATTGCTTGTGAAGTTGCCAATGATGCCAAAACATAGTCGGCCTCAGCGGATGATTGCGCCACAATTTGTGGCTTCTTAGATGCCCATGAAAATACACCCGAACCAAGAGAAAATGCATATTCGAAAGTGCTTCTCATATTATCAATGCATCTGGCCCAATTACTATCACAAAATCCAAATAACTTCACATCAACATTCTTGTTAAATAAGATGTTAAAGTCGAGTGTACCTTGGATGTATCTCAAGACTCTCTTAGCCACCTCAAAATGATTTTGACTTGAATTTTGCATGAATCGTAATAACAAGCTTGTAGCATACATGATATTCGGTCTTGTAGTCAAGTACAATAAGCTTCCAACCAAACTTCTGTAAAGAGATGCATTCACTTCTTTTCTTTCATATTCTTGGGACAACTTTTCATTGGCAATCAAGGGAGTAGCAACCGGCTTACAATCCTTCATTTTGAACTTTTCAAGAAGAGTCTTTGC
>JAOTRH010202804.1:25977-42181 GCA_034768845.1 Heliamphora exappendiculata | reverse complement strand
GGGGTGTGAATTAATTTATATAGTCAGTATAAAATTAATTACCCCAAATGTCCCGTTCAATACACACAAATTGTACTGATACAGAGAGTCGGAATAATAGATGATGCTATTATCTGTTCCTCGTAACAAAGACAAGCCTACTAAAACTCTGTGCTACAGTCGTACAGATGGTATGTTCATTTCTATCTAAACTGTGAATATAAAACTTATATTCTATAAGAACCTAAAATCTGATCTTCTGTTTGTAAGTCGTACTCTACACACCAGATTAAATACTATACAGAATATTAGACATCCATGTATAATAAAGAAATGATATGTATACATTACTCATAAAGATTCTCATAAAATAGAAAACTAATTTTATTAAAATAAAATTAAATACTAAAAATATAATTTTCAGTATGCCAACCCTAACACTTGGTGCTTGCTTAGGTCCATAAATAGGTTTCTTAAACTTGCACAACATGTACTTCTGGCCCATTGCTATGAAACCGTCTAGTTGTACCATGTAGATACAGTTGTCAAGACTTCCGTTAGGAAAAACTGTCATGGCATCCATTTGCCAAATTTTGTAATCAAAATGAGCAGCAATGAATAAGAGAACTCAGACAGACTTAAGCATGGCTACCAACGAAAAGGTTTTCTAATAATCGATCCCTTCTTTCTGAGTGAACCCTTTTGCAACAAGCCTAGCTTTGAAGGTTACAACATTCCCATATGCTCCTCTCTTCCTCTTGTAGATCCACTTGCATCCAATGGATTTTATCCATTTGGGTGGTTCTATAAGTTCCTAGACCTGATTAAAATATATAGATTTCATCTCAGAATTCATAATCTTTTGCCAAAGATCTGCATCTTTGTCCTGAAGTGCTTCATTATAGTTATAGGGCTCGATATCCAGTTCTGTCGAGATTCTATCAAAAGACTCTCCCAAGAACATATACCGATCAGGTTGATGAACAACCCTCCAATTGCGATGAGGCACTACCTGCGTCTGTGTACTAGCAATAACACGCTGTGCAGAATCTGAATCCTGTGCACCATTATCCACATGCTCATCTGGCATGTTATTGGTAGCACCCTATTCATGATTTGCACCTAGCCCGATAATCCTCCCACTACGATGAAGCAATGGGATATCAGTGACTTGTGGTTCCTCTTCCGTTCTACTAGTATTTTCTCTCATTTTTTTTAGAATAATTTTACTTTTGGGTATGTGCTCTATAATATGATCCTCTTCCAAGAATCGGGCATTGGTGCTAACAATGACCTTACGATTATAAAATAAACCACCCTCTGTTCCCTTGGGATACCCTACAAGAAAATAGACTTCTGTTGTCGGTTCTAACTTACCCGTATTCTCTTTCAGCACATGTACTGGACACCTCTAAATCCGAACATGTCTCAAACTAGGCTTATGCCCGATCCATAATTTTGTGGGAGCAGAAGGTACTAACTTAGAAGGTACCAAGTTCAGAATATAAGTCGATGTCTCTAATGCAAGTTCTCAAAACGAGTCGGATAATTCTGAATAACTCATCATAGACCTTACCATATCCATAAGAGTCCTATTCCTTCTTTCTCCTACACCATTCTGCTGCGGAGTGCTCGGTGCTGTCAATTAAGATATAATCCCTTTTGATGACAGGTAGTCTCTAAACTCTCTAAAGAGGTACTCTCCACCACAGTTGAATTATAGTAATTTGATTCTTTTACCTAGACACTTCTCTGCCTCAGCCTTGAATTCTTTGAATTTCTCAAAGTATGCAGACTAACGGTGCGTTAGGTAAATATATTCATATCTTGAGTAGTCATCAATGAAACTGACGAAGTACTCAAAGCCACCTCTTACCCGGATTGTCATAGGACTACACACATCGGAGTGAACCAGTTCTAACGATTCTTTAGCTCTATAGCCTTTGGCCGAAAAGGGCCTCCTGGACATCTTACCCTCTAAGCAAGATTCACAGACTAAAAGTGCCTCCACTTCCAATGAACTCAAAGGTTCATCTTCTACCAGTCTATTTATCATTTTTAGATTAATATGACCTAAGCGTAAGTGCCAAAAAACTGTTTGGTTCATTAAAGAATGAAGCTTTATTTTATATGGTAAATTAGATGTGTTATTCAATTCAGTTAGTTGCAGTGTAGGAGAGATTGGAGTAATAATATAAAGATCATCCACCAATGTACCAGAACAGATAACCCGCTTATTATCCTTAATAACCACATAGTTATTAAAATAAATAAAATATTCGTCTTTAACCAATCTGGAAATGGAAACTAAGTTTCTTCTAATGGAAGATGCATAAAGACAATCTCTCAATATTAAAATCCAATTTTTACTAAAACTGAGAGTGACATCTTCTACTGCAACTGCTGTCACCTTTGTATTATTACCTATATGTAAGTAAATCTGCCCATCACTAAGTTGTTGAGTTTTCTAGAACTCCTATAATGAATTGTAAACATGATTAGTGGCTCTCGTATCTACACACCATGCGTAAATAACACCACTAAACATGTGTTCACAACTAGTAAAAAGAAATTACCATGTTTGTTTAACTTACTGAGATAAACTAGACATTGCTTTTTCCAGTGCCGTGTTTGGTTGCAGTGAAAATATCTACCTTTCGGCTTTTTCATACTAGTCCGTAGCCCACTAACTACCTTAGAAATTGTGCCACCCTGTTTCTGAATTTTTTTTTTCTTCATGCCTTTCGATCCAGAGGAAGAACCCTTTTCAGAAACAAACACATTTTCTAGCATTAAAGGAATACTCTTCGTAGTTAAAACTATATTCAAGTTATTTTTTCAGTTAACCAAATTTGATCTCGTTAGTTTATTTTTTTGAGCATTGACGCGAGTGGATTGAAAATTATTTTATTCTTGAGAATCACATAATTAAAAATAACTGTTATTTATGACAAGTAAAACTTTGAATTTATCTTAATTTGATTTTCTCTACTATTAAAAAAAATCACCAGCATCCTGGTACCCTGTGAATAGCATGCCTCTATGGGAGGATGTTTACTATCCATTGTTTGTCCATACAGATCAATTTCTGTTAATTTTACTATATAGGCAACTGACCATATCAAGTAAAATTAAATAGGTGACATAACTTTGGTATAGTAGATAATACCAGTGACTCAGATGGAGAGAATACTAATTATTTATAGTTAAGTGTTAACTACCACCTAATCTCAAATCAATCGCTTCGCAATGAACCCTTCAGATGGAGAAGTGATCCACACTAACAATTATCCAAAATTATCCCTGAATGAGCTTTGTACTGGCAATACCGAAATTAATTTATCTGATGAGGAGGAAGCCCTTACTGCTAATACGCAGAATTAATTACTTCGCCTACAAATAGGTGATGGAGATCGCGAAATTTATCAATGAATAAATTATCTCTTCTACTTAGATTATTAAAAAAAAAAATTGAGGGTTATAAGAATTCGTTTAATTAAAATAAATTTATTAATTTTAAAAATCACATGATTTGTAAAAATTCAAAACATCTTTCTGTGTACACGATTTCAAAGATTTCGATTTGCCAAATCATCTCTTCGTGTTTTAATGTGTAACAAATAAAATATCCGATGAATACACAGTTTTTTTCTTTAGCTTTTCAGCTTAGGATAGTGATTAAAGTCATTCAATTATTTTATTTTTACGTCACATATTTTTTCAAAAATAATAATTTATTAAGATTAAATATTTTTTATTTAATTAACTCAAAATTCGAAATTAATTTTTATGTCTTTCCAAGATATTCGATTTAATAAAAAATACCATAAGCGTGTTATTTTGTAAAAAATAAAATATCTAAAATTTTTCTATGTAATTAAAAACTTTCATTAAAAAAACTTAATTTTATTTTTATTTACAAAATTTTAATTAAAATCGAATTTTTTGAATTAATTAAATTAACAAAAATATATAAAGCAGATATACATCATCTACATAGTTTAAAAGAATATAAATACAGGACACGTATATATCCCAATTTTATGATCAAAATAAAACTCTAAAGAATTTCAATTTTCTATAAACAGATAAACTTCTAGGCTTTCAATCCTTATAGAAAACTACTTATTGGCATCTGAATCCTACCAGGATTCTTCAATAATCGGTGTAATAGATGTACAACACATCTCATATTAGTTATCATCTGAGCTCCGTTTTCGTCCCCGATTTTTTTGAAATGTAGCTAACGAAATATACTATTTTTCTGTAAAAAATGGTCAAAAATAGCCCATAAAATAGGGTTTGATGGCCGCTGAAGCCCAAAAATACGTTGCAGCCCTGCAACAACACTCCACCGCCAACTTTCCGAGGCCATTTCGATTTCATCCGAATTCCGTTTTCATTCCCTTTTTTTTTTGTGAAACACAGCTAACGGAATAGACTATATTTTTGTAAAAAAAAATTGATTCAAAAATAGCTATCAAAATCTCGAGAAGTTGTTGCGTTGCATCACTCACCGCCACTGCTATTGTGCAGCTTGTTTATGCTTGTTCCATGATTTTTTGGCTTTTATTTTTCACTGATTCTAGCACTGATATCCAGCAATATAATGTCTTGAAGAATGCCTTGAAAATAATTCCAGAAAGCCTCGAACTATTTTAAAACTATTTTTAGCGTATTTTATTGCTATTTTTTACCTAAAAAATTGCTCAGAACTCGTCCCAAAAAAGTCGTAAAATCATGCCAAAAATGGGCCCCAAGTCACCGGCCAAAGCCGCTACCCGTGGGCTATTTTTGCTGCAATTTTAGACCTATTTTGTTGTTTTTTTTACTGCACAAAACCCATAGAAAACTTATCAAAAAAATCTATTTCAAAACTGTGCAAAAACCACCGCGATCCGTGGCCTAAACCACCAGAAACCATCGGCGGTGCCTCCGGTTATGCCACCGCTTGTTCTTCGTGTTCTTGGATATTCAAACATGTTCTTAAATATTCTAAATAATATTTAAAAATAAATAAAATCTTTTACATTGAAAACCTATGTCTCGAAAGCTCGCATTCGAACTAAAAAAAGCTTAAACTATCATGATCAACCCTCATGATTAAAAAATAAATTATAATCATCATTCAACCATTCAATCAAATATGAATAAAATAATGATCATAAAATCAGAATTAGAATGCCTGCAAAACAAAGTTAGCATAATTCTAAATTTACCCGGCCCCTCGATTAATCGTAAACACAATCAAAACGGTTCTGATACCAATTATTGGAGGCAAACTGCCAAGATCATCGATTTGTAAATGATTTTTTGAAAAATAAAAACTGGACGGACAATCGTCAAAATAGGCTTCAGATAAATTTCTTTTCATGTCGAACGATCAAAAATAAAATCCGTGCCACCACAGTTAATTTAGATAAATACTTTTTGGTCGATTCTCCAACTACGAACTTTAATTTTTCGAGTTGAAGCTCGAGTCAGACCTTCTACTGTATTCTCGATGCGATTTTCGAACGTAGTGTGGGCTACAATCCTTCGAGAATATTGTGTGGGTTACAATTCGTCGAGAACGTAGGTTACAGTAGGGACCTGTAGTATAATTATGACAGACTTCTAATGTAACTCAGATATCAATCCAGCGATTTTCGCAAATATGCAGACCTCTCAGCGGTTTCTGTAATTATGAAAACCTTGCAGCAGTTTCTGTAATTTTTATAAAATACTAAATTACAATTCATACCACTAAAAAATTATAACTGCACTCTTAGCCATAATCTCAAGACCAATTTGCATTGAGTTTCTATTATTAAATACTTAACTCATTTCCCCACGTTAAGATTCTCGATACCGCCAATTAAATTTAATTACCGACAATTTAATTTAATCGGCATATTTGAAATTTCTTAAGCTCTTTCACTTAACTTATTTGACTGCCGAATAATTAAATCCACTTGTAGGGTTTGGTCCGATCAAAACTTATACGCTTCTTTAAGAGAGTATATACCCATAAAAGATCGTACTCTCTAATAAATTAAAACAACGAATATAAAATATACGCAAATAATAATTATTTCTGAATTAAGAGCATAAGCACCCATAATAACCTTGGGGTATAAATTAATTTATATAGTCAGTATAAAATTAATTATCCCAATATGGTTATGTTTGATACACACAAAATGTACTAACACAGCGAGTCAGAACAATAGACAACACTATTATCTGTTCCATATAATCAAGACAGGCCTACTAAAACTTTATGCTATAGTCGTACTGATGGTTTGTCCAATTCCATCTAAACTATGAACAACTTATATTCTGCAAAAACTTATATAATTTTCTGTGTGCAAGCCGTACTCTACACACCAGATTAAATACTGTATAGAATAAAGAACATCCATGCATAATATTAAAAAAAATTATATTGCAAGCATTGCTCATTAAGATTCTCATAAAATAAAAAAATTAATTTTATTAAAATAAAATAAAATACTAAAATCAAATAAAATTCATAGTTTTCAGTATACAACCCTGACCCTTTCGACGCCACGCCCACGATGAGCTCGGTATAATCAGCTGGTACGTCGTAGCCCATCATCAAGTAGTCCTGGTCAGTTATGTGCATTTGGTTACTAAACAGAGCTTCCATGCTGATGCCATCCTGCTCGTCTACCCAATCTTCTTTCTTTTGAATCTTATTTCCCTTTTCCCCCTCGGCGGCTTCCTCTTCCTCTGAATCGAACATTTTGTGACTGAAGAAGATCTCCAGCCCCGGCTGTCTCTGGTTGCTCTCCTCATCAAACCATGGTTCTAAAACCCACAGTAAGGAAAGTCTTCACCCTCCTTAACGAAGTAACCATTCAGCGTTCCTTTATACTTGCCTTTTTTTCCTCTATGTCATTTCCTTGGCTCTTCTAAATCCTCTTCTATTGGTTTATACCCTAAGTAAAAGCGCTATGAGGTTGGTAACACCTAGATGGGCTCTAAAATGCCTTGTTGTTTATGTCCCAACCTCATCCTCGAGATATAGGACCTACGTCTCATCATCCTGATAGCATATGGGTTGATATAGCTTTCCTCCTCCTTGAAGAGCTTCTCCACTGTCTGAGCCTCATCAAACTAGAAATCGCTTAAAAAGATATCTCCCTCTCCATGTTAAACTTCTAGAAAAGTGGAGCCATCCTCCCTTAGGGGTTGGATGTTGTCTCCCCAATGGATAATTAGCACTACCCCATTTTTAATCAACTTTAACTTCTGGTGGAGGGTAGAAGGTACTGCTTGAATGTTCAGATCATGGAACCACGGTCTTTCTAGCAACAAATTGAAAGACACTGGAACGTCCAACACATGAAATTCTACATACGTCTCTAGTGGCCCAATTGATACAACAAATGACACCAATCTGAGTACGTCTCACCTTCTATTATCATAGGCCCTGACCCCTTGATTACCAGGCGTGAAGTGATCCGGCTTCATTCCCAAATAAACTGTTGTTCGAAGTAGGTAGACATTTAGTGCAGACCCGTTATCATTGAGGGTGACTGGAACCCATTTTTTTAGGCACTTAATGGTGATATGTAGAGGTTTATTATGATTTCTTCCTTCTAGCAGCAAATCCTTGTCAGAAAAGAAAATTACCTTGGGCTCTGTAGCTGGCAGAATGAGCCTAATCAGCTGTTCTGGGTCGCATCGATTGAGACATTTTCTTTGTTTAGCACCTGCAACATATCCTGTTGGTGCTTATGTGATGCCATCAACAGACTCTAGATACTGATATTGGCTTGGGTCTTTTTTAACTGTCTCAGCACTGAATCATCTTCTGCTTCTTGCTCCTTCTCTTTCCCTTTTTCGCTTGCTTGCCCTTTCTCTAGCTAAGCCAGCTTGAAGTAATGTCCATCCCTAGTTAAATGCTCAATACCTTCCTTGGGATCCCATAAGCCCGGCATGCTGTTTTCAGTCTGCCTAACCTCGGTAATGTACAGGAAACTCTCAAATTCCCACAAGTCATCCAAATTGGTTCACTCCGATCTTTCTTTCCTTTCTTCCTCATCCTCAATTCCCTATGTATTGTCGATGTCATCTAAGCCCCAGGTGTCTTCTCCGATGTAATCCACTTGTTGTTCCCAGGTGGTCTAGAACTCAGTCCACTCATCCCTGTCTAACTTTAACACCATTCGAATCAACTGGCAGGACTGCATTTCATCGACATAGACTTCCTCCTAAAAAAGCTAAAGAAGAGTAACACCATCTAAAATGTGACTGAATCTATGTGGCCGTACTGGGTAATCCAACGGCCAGTCATGGTCCTCATTGTGTTCTTCTTGGTTGTCGGCCTGAACCACCATTTGATATCCAACCTAAGCAGCATCATTCCACTATTCCATCACCTCTCACCCATTTTTGATCATAATCAGCGAACAAGACAGCTGATCCTCAATAGCTGAAGCACACGGGTGCGACCGATACCCAGAAACAGATATAACGGCTAGGATCTTCTTACTGCCCCAGATAAATACAATTCACCCCAGCCTATTTAACATGATTCAGCAGTAAATTGGTTGTGACATTCGGTTTCTAAATAGCAGGGGGAGGTGAAATGACCTTGTTATCAATTAAGTCCTAGACTTCATAGTGGAGTCGTAGGAAGTTATCGATCAAATGTCCATGGCTCTAATGAAATGCACAGTACTGAGAAGGGTTAAATTTTGCCGGCAAGGCATTTGATAGTGGCATCGAATCAAGAAGTTTTATTAACCCCTTCTTGAAAAGTCGATTCAGGGCTATAGACAATGGTATATTTAGAGGAGTGAAAACTCTCATCGGCATCCTTTGCTGCAATGGTTGGTTATTTCTGGGTGATGCAGAAGATGAAGAGTTTGGCTGTTCGAATTAAGGGTTCAAAAGGTTCACCTCATTTAACTAGGCAACAAGATTTGCAGAGGGGTGGGCTGATTCTGATTCGAATTGTTAGTAGGGTAAGGTCTTTTCTACTTCTGACTACGCTCGGCTTTCTCTATATCTCCTGACTGAACTACATCTTCAATTTGAACCCCAGCGTCGAATAGCTACTCAAAAGTAGAGAGCAGTTGTGTAATCAGATAGCGCTTTAGAGGGGATTGCAGGTTCTTCACCACAATTCTTACCTACTTCTTTTATGTTGGTTAATTTATTATTTTGGCTACCTTTACTCTCCATCGGGTCAGAAAATCCACAAACGATTCCTGGTCCTCCTACCGAGTGGTTCCAAGTTCTTAGGTGGTGATGTCTAGCTGGACGTTATAACTATGCTGACTAATGAAGGCAATGGCAATGTCTTCCCACGTCCTGGTCTTTATAACATCTATGGAGAGAAACCATTTCTAAGCTGCACCAGAGAGTGACTGGTGGAACAACTAAGTCTTCAACTGATCATCGATCCCCATGGAAGGTAGGGAATTAGCGTACATTCATAGATGAATCCGAGGATCTTCGGTTGTATCAAACTTTTCCATCTCCGGCATCTTGAATCTTTCTGGTAGCTTGGCATTTGGAAATAAGCACAAGCCACCCATGTCCAGCATATATTCTTCCACTCCCTTTACTTTCCTCATCACCTTTTCCATTCTATCGATCTTTTTTGCCAGCGCGGATTCCCTAAATTGGGTTGTGTTTTCCTCTTCTACCACGACTTGGCAAGGAACCCGAGGTGACACAATGACTTGTGGCCCTTCCTGTCCTTGATTATCTGCCTAGAAATCCTCTCCATTCTCATTTGGATCATCTTGCTGCTCGTTTACCCCTGACAAGCGAGCTTGGATTGCCCGAATTTGGGCCTGATGCTGGTTCTGAACCTGTGTCTGCTATTTGGTCGCCCTTGATATCTTACTAATTGCCCTCACCAAGGCCGGTAGATTCACTTAATTATCTACCATCTCAAATGATCCCATTGTCCATTTAGATACCTTACAGAGTCTTCCTGTTACTAATCTAACCCAAACATATACTGGACACGGTTCTTCCGTGTTAGTTCTAGGAAACCTAATAGGGGATGAATTGGGTTTTAAAACAATAATAACGATTTTAAAAATCTTTTCAAAAACCTTTTAATATCACAAATAATTATCACAAGTATAATCAAGGAATAAGGTAATGGGAATATTAAAGAGGTTAGGGAGAGAGAAATCGAACCGAACACCGAGATTTACAGTGGTTCGGCTTCTTCTAACCCTACATCCACTCTCCAAGACTCTCCTTGAGAATTTTTAATAATATAGAATGCTTAAGGATGCATTCAAAACCTTTACAACATTAAGGCGATCCTACAAAAAATACGCTCCTATTTTTCTTCTAATATCTTGAGTTCTTCTTCGATTATAATTACTCACTCACTTAAAGGATGAAGGGTGACTCACCCTTAGATACAATAAATGAGGTATTACAATAAATATCACTCACTCTCTTTACAAAATGATTGGCAATAAATGAGGAGTAGAGAGATGAGAAACAAGAGTTAGAGTTATGAGTAATAAATGAGAGCTTGAGAGATTTTGTCTTTGATTCAACCAATACAATAGTAAATGTAAGTTTGTAGTTGTTTAAATGCCTGCAGAGTAACTCTTTATATAGGCTCTTGAAGATTCATGATCGTTGGAGGTAAGTGGGAGCAATAAATACCAAAAATTTAACCGTTGAATTCAGTCACGTAATTTGAATTTTCGTCGCAGGTGTCGACATAAATGGTTTTTGGGTCGACACAAATCTTCTAGAGTTTGGTTCTTTAAGTGATTGGGTTGACTCAAATCTTCGTTGGTGTCGACACAATTTTTTACATTCTTCTCACCAACACAACGGTGTCGACACAAATACATTTAGTGTCGACCCTTTTTATACTTCAGCTTTCAGAGGGTCTTTTGTGTTGACTCGAATTGGCTTTAGTGTCGACACTAAAAAGTGTAAGAACTCTCAATAATTTTGTGTCGACTCATTTTGGCTTTGGTGTCGACTCAAAATTCTGCAAGCAAACTCAATAGATTTGCGTCGACTCATCTTTAATTGGTGTCGACTCAAAATCCCTGAATGACCAAAGTGAAGAATCACTTGGTATCGACTCAAACTTTTTGTGTCGACTCATTCTAGAAAAGAGAGTCTTGGTTCTTTTGTGTCGACTCAAAATGCAATTTGTGTTGACTCAAAGTGGAATACCTGAAACATCTTAGATAAACATGTTAAGGTGTCAACTCAAATTTCAAAGGTGTCGACACACTTGAGAGGATCAAGCTTCCTTTTCCTTTAGGTATCGAGTCAAATATCAATTAGAGTTGACACAAAATATTCAAACTTAAGAATACTCATGTGTCAATCCATTTGATAAAGAGGTCATCCTAAATAGTTAAGGGTGTCAACTCATTTATTAATTTGTGTCAACACTACATTTTTTTGGAAATAAAGAACAGTATCTTTTTAAATCATTTTTACTTGGAAAATGATTTATTAAAATCATTAAAATCTAAAAAAAAGCCCTTGGACTAACATTCTGACTCAATGATCTAAAATCAGAACAACCCTGATAACCCGGAAGAAGAAAAGCAAGTATCAAAAACTTCTTAGACAGATCTCTGATAACAGATAGCTGAACAACTAATTGCGAGCAACAAAATAGAAGAATGTCCCAATCGGGCCCAAACTGACAGAAAACTGGAAACCATAGCACCTGGAAACCCCAAAAGAGAAACCCAAAAATCATATTAATACTAAACAAAGGATCACCGAGATAGAGGTTTAACCAAAGATTATGTGGGAGAAGCCAGACAGCACTTCGAGAGGAAAACAGATCTAACCCAAAATAAATCCTAAGCCAGAACCTGGACAGGAATTCGAGAAAGGAAACAAGCCTAAACAAACCTGAAAGCATCAAATCGACACCCTGGGTAGAGCCCTCGGGAGAGAGAAAGCTATCCTAAGGCAGAAATAAGGCCTCAATCGAAACTTGGGCAAAGCTCGAAAAAAAAATACCGAGATCCTAAAACTGATTAAGGTTAGGACCAAGAACCCGGGCAAGAACCCAAGAGAAAAACTATTGTAATATGAACAAAAGCCAAAAGCAAACTCAGGTCAAACCCCGGGAAAAGAGCCATCCTAAGCTAGACAAACAAATAAAAGATCCTAAATAAACACAAACAAAACATACAATTAAACAAAAACATTTAATCCTAGCCGTTAAACACCTAATGAGAAGGTTCTAAGCAACTATATGTAGAAAAGGGCAGTTTGGTCAACACTTTTGGTACCTTCTGAATAGAGTCAAGAATATACCTCCCATGCCTGGTGTGGTACAGGACATGGTTAAACAGTATGCAATAACTCTTTTGCCGCACCCGTACAAGCGTGCAGCCAAAAGGCTAACCTGTCTTCCCGACATAGCCCCAAGATAGTAAATTAACAGGAGTATCAGGTCGACCAAGCAGGGGACTGAGAACGATGCAAATGCGTGCGAGAATGCAAATGAGAAAGTCAAATTAAGAATCAATGATGTTTTCGAGTCTTGTCCTCTTATTTAATTTTGTAAACTAGTCCCCAACAGAGTCACTGAAAATACTGTGACACCGGGATTTAGGGTTTCTTTCAAAACTAAAATAGAGAATTAAAGATTTATTTTGAAAATGTTTTTAACACCTTAAAAATCAAAATATTTTGAAAACCCTTTTTATGAAAAAAAAAATATAGTCGCCACTTGATTTTTGAAAAAACAAAGAAAAAACAAAAATAGGCCACTCATCTTTAAAACATTTAACTAGAGAAAATAAGGGTTCGGGGGCTAAGTTACGAATCGGAAAAGCTGTTAGGCACCCCGTTTGCCCAATCGTAAGGTTGGCCTCTACTAATTATTATTGGTTCTTTAATTATATTTCTCAAATGCATACAAATACATAAAATAGGGGCAAAGAGATAACATCTAAAATCAAATAATGAAAATATATAGCATAGATATATAGAATGCCAAACAAAGTAGAAAAAGAAATCCTAGATCCTAAGACATCCAAATTCTAGCTAAATGATACATGAAAAAAACCGCATGCGATATACAAAGTATGAAATCATTTAAGTAAAACCAGCAAACCCTAATCTTGTCAAAATTAAATTAAGCATCTCATGGATGTAAACGAAAGAGACATAAATTGAAGGATTTCTAAGTCTTAAACATGCTGATCTATACTACAAATTGCATACTGGTAATCAGTTAGAACATTATACAAGCAGAAACAGGCTATTGGTGCATAATTAAGCCACTAAAAATAGACAAATATTGCGACCGTAACATATAAATGTTGCGGTCACAACTTCTAGATGACCAAAAAGGTGCGATCGTGAGGAACATAATTAAAACTGTGAATATGTCAGAGCTACTTGGTAACGATTGCAACTATAGAAGTTGTGACCACAAGGAATCTGAGGACTATTTTACTAGATTTTAAGGGACAGTGTGTTGAGGTGCTATTGTGCAGTATAAGCATAGTATAATTGAGACTATTTTAATTAGACTACACTGAAAGTTAATCAAATTCTCAAAAATTAAGCATTCTTTGGATTTAGTAACCCAAAATTAAAAAAAATAAATATATAGACAAATTTATTAAATCCAGCGATGTCAAAGCTAAAGAATAAACATACTCACAATTCTACTAATCAAAATTATTGATTAAACACATGGTGATTAAACCTAGTGATGATAGCACTAAAGAAAGAACATGCAATTTGGCGATTAATATCCAAAATCCAAACCCGACCGCCCCACGGGGGTAGAAAATGTGAGGAGAGAAATGTTTGGGTTCTAACAGAATACCTGATACGCTTCTATCCCGAGGGGTCCTCAAGTCGTGGAGTATAGAATCGTTGGCTCAATCCTCGAGTGGCAATCCAATTTCGGTATTTAAGTCAAGCTCGAGCAGTAATATGAATCAGGGTGTGAGTCAGGAATACAACAGAGTACCAATGCACATAGAATTGTACTCAATAAAGTAGCAGTATATCGACGTAAGCCAAAAGGTCTTCTAAAATCATTCCAAAGGTATATTTATATAGAACATGCCAACCAATGAGGTGTTGCCACATTCGATTCTCAAACTGGGCTCAACAAGTTTGCGGTCGCCATCTTCAAAGGTTGCAACCATTAGGATACATGTTGCGACCGTAACAAATTGTAGGGTTTCCAAAAGATTCACTTTGCGGTCGCAACAAGAAACATAACGGTTGCAAGGTTCAAAGGTTGCGGATAAATTACTTGGGCCAATGAATTGCTAGGTCGCAAGTTTGAAGGATGCAGCCTCAAGGTTGTGATCTTGTGGTTTGATTTCACGGAGTACTGGATTCGGATTGCTTCCCGTCTATTGTGCAAAGTCGTCATTTCCACTTGGTTTTTATCATCGGACTCACCCGAATACGCCTAAGATTCGGTGGGATCAAATTGGGGTGTCTACATTACGACCCCCCTTTAGGTGAGTTTTATGTCGAAATTGAAGCCCTAAGAGTCTTGTTTTTAATGATTTAACTCTCTTTTCGAAAATCATTTTAATTTAAATGTTTTTGTATTGGGAAAAAGGGTTATAAAGTGGGTTTTTTTTAAGGTTTTTCTTGTGAGTTAATTTTCCTTGTGGGTTTTCGAGGGTGATTCACATGCCTCAGGTTTGGGGGTGTGACAAATTGGTATTGGAGCTCTGGGTTCGAATACGCAGGAACCGTGGAGAGTGGTTGCATCACCATGTGAGAATAATTACATGTGCTTGATATGCATATACTAATATATTTTGATGATAATAGTATGATGAAACATAATGCGCGCGGGTTATGTGTTGTACGTGGGTATGAAGGTTGAACCGTGGGATTAATTTATCTTGCCCTTGTGCATCTAGGTTAACGAACTTGGAGGCCAAGTTAGAAACGCGTTTGACCGACTTGATTTCTAGCAAAGAATCTAAGTGGGTTACATAGATTAACGTGTCACTTTGTAGGTACTCCTCAATATGTGGAATGTGTTTTGGTGATTTTTTTTGTGTTAAGTGTTAACATGATTAATGTAAACATTTATGGGAAATCAAATGTTATGTCAAACTTTATGTTGATATATTTTATAATTTATTTCATATAGAAGTTATGCCTCCACAGCTAGGGCGAGGCCATGGATGGGGTCGTGGGGATGCACCCGTTTCTAAAGCTAAGGATGCCACTGTACCATACGAACCAATAGGCGGGGTAGATTTCTTATGAGAAATGATGAACTTGATGCGCCAATTATGTCACGACCTGAACCCCGAGTCCGTGAACTAAACCCAGGTCCTACCTTACATGAACTATATCCATTGATCATTTTCCAAAACATAAGAAAAACATTTCCTTCCATATATGCATTCAAAGGATTCAAACTAAATGAACCATGTTTCAAAAATTCTCTTACAAAACCACTCAAGAGTTTGTGGTAGCATATATACAACATTAAACCATCATTTTAATTATATTCATTTCCTTAACTTTATGTACAAACAAAACGTAAAACAAAAGAAACACTAGGTCCATCCGCTAGCCCTTCCCAGAATGCATCCATAGCCTAGGTATCATCCCTGCTCCTCGGAACCTGAAATGGTTTAGCATATATACATGAACCAAAGCTCGTAGGATAAAGATTAACTCAAATGTAATGCATGATTTGTGAGGTGTGATGGGTATAACCGAGATAAATATGCACGTTTCACCAAATTGTTTTCTATTCACACACACACCCACGCACACAAATTTCTCCCTTTATTCACTTGCTTTTCATTACATTAATTCTTTATTTTGTTAATCACATCCATCGAACCCATTTCAAATCATCCCTTACTTCTAGTTTATCCATATTTTTATTTTATTACCCGATTTTGACAAAATCGTATCACATCTAATGAACCGGTGTCGGACGCAGCTTATAAAAACCTCATCTCATTTGCCCCCAACAGGCTACGCGAAGCTGTTGTGGAATAGATCGCTCTATAAGTAATCACGACACAACACCACATTTTGAGGGCTAACCCGTGGGCATGTGGTTCCCATCTTGCGCAAGTTTTCGGTCTTTCACACCCGGAGCTGTGCAAGCCCAACTTAATTCACATCAATCCATACAGTTCATTATTTGTTAACCACTTTCATTTTCACAATCCGGGAGTCCAACCCACAACTGGTTCCTCTCCTAATCATTGCCACAAATTATCATTTC
>JAOTRH010202804.1:0-25877 GCA_034768845.1 Heliamphora exappendiculata | reverse complement strand
CCACTTTCATTTTCACAATCCGGGAGTCCAACCCACAACTGGTTCCTCTCCTAATCATTGCCACAAATTATCATTTCAATACCATATTCAAATTTCCCATTTCATTTCCCAATCATATTCTGTTTTAGCATTCATCTTTCCTTTCAAATCAAATGCATCTTATACTTAAATACACAATTTCTCATAATTCATCTCTCTTTTACCAAATTTGCAAAGTACCGACAACACAAGGTTAATGCAATTAAGTTATGCCATTTTACAACTGAATACACCCAACATGTATATATATATACATGAAACCCATATTCATGGTAAAGAAAAATCTAACCAATCAGTCTACACATGTATTCTAACCCAACTATAGTTATGTGAGTGTACTACTAACCAAAGGGACTAGAAATTTGTTAAAAAGGTTCAATGACGATGAAAATAACATTTTTCAAAACATTCGGCCAAAAACGAGTGAAGGATGGTTAAGAGAATTTGACATATCCTCACTATTTTAATCACAACTTTTTCTACAAAAATAATTTTCTTATGAGAGTAGTCTTATTGGAAAGAAGACTCTCGGAGCTTCAGTTTGAGCACGAAAATAACCCAATTCAGAGTCCGGATGAGGGCTTCGCTCAAGCGCACTGTCGCCCGATAAAACCCTAAAACTTCTCATGTTTTGAGTTCCAAACCTCAAAACTCATAAACACTCACAATTAGGCTTTAAATCCCTATTTCCAACACAAAACATTGAGTTCCAAGTCTCATAAACCCCTCTTATACCACAAATCTTCAAATATCATTGTTAATCAGTTCTCAAAAACCCCCATTTTCATAACACCCTTCTCAACTCACACACACCTATTAAGTTTTTCAAATTTCATATGAAATTAACTAGATTTTTACTCATATAAACAAAGTACCAACCCAAACCATAACAAACATTGAGAAAATCTAGATCCTACCTTGGATTTGCTCAAAGGCTTGAGATTCCTTCCAATCTCCCCACCTAGGGTTTGGATTTTTGGTGTTCTTGCCTCCTCAATGCTTTATCTTCAATTTCCTTGTTCCAAAGCTTGATCTCCACTCTTGGTGACTCCCCAATTTCCTCCATCTTCAATTTTGGCTTGTAAAAAGCTAGGGTTTAAAGGTTGGGTGGAGTTCTCACATGAAGAGAGAGAGAGAGAGAGAGAGAGAAGAGAAGAGGAATGAGGTTTGAGGTTCTCACTTGGCTTAGCATAAATGTGATATAAATATTTTTCCCTAATTTCTTTCCAAGGCTCGAGAACATTCTAAACCCATCCCGATAGCCTGCTCAAGCGGACCCTCACCACTCAAGCGGTGATCCCTAAACCTGAAATTTAACAAATTCCTTTGAACTAAACTCCAATCTCCAACCTTACTCTCATTACCTCATTTTAACTTTTTCCATTTACATGTTTGACAATATTAACCAATATTGTATATCTTAAAATTATTCCACAACTCATTAATTCGATTACGAATGACCATTTTATTAAAACACATACTCAAATTTTCGTCATACCACAACATTTAACTGGAAGCAAAGAAAAATAAAAATAACCACGTACCGAGTTGTCACAACCTTCCCCCTTTGGGAATTTTGTCCCCAAAATTTGTCTTACGTCACACCAAACCTTCCTTTAATCTTAATATAAGTCCACATAATTCGCTAATCGTTCGGTTTACATAGCATCTTTCTTAATTCACGATCCTGATTGTTCTTTCGAGACAATATGACTCAAGGATGCTAACACGTCTTTGTTCCCAAAAGCGGCACACTAACATTAGGCTTAATTTTAGAACACTAATATTTTGTAAATATTAGAATTATCCGTTTACCATCGTTCAACACAGCGTCAATTGTTACCCAAAATCAACACTTAAACACTTTAAATTTAAACGGGTCGGGTCACTACACAAGACTAAATCCAACACTAGGGTTGGAGTCAACCACTTCTACATTATTCACCGACTATCCCTCTATAACCATCATTTCACACCACATACACATTCTCGAAGAGTAAACATCTTCAATCCAAACTTGAAATCAAACCAAACACACGAGGACTGTCACCACTAAGGTTTTCTTAACGTACATTGAGGACTACTCTTCTAACCCATACTCATGTTATCAAACTCTAACGTTGTTCACAAGGGTTACACGTGTTACTCCAAAAATTGCCCATACCCTTACAGCTAACTAACCACCACAAACTTGAAACCATATCACTACTTGTACTGCATCACTCTAGTCCTTTAACCATCGAAATTAACACCGCCACCTGAACTCCGTGAGTCACTAGGATTAAACACACCACAGGAGTCAAATGCCTCGCAGGTATACACTTACCTATACAAACTGAATCACATCCCTCGTCTTGACGCCATACACATACCCATCAGTCTCTTGAGTCTACAACGCTCCAAATTAGATAGCTAGTGGTCTTCTTCATTTACATTACCCTGCTCATTCACGCCTCCCTTTAAACGGTTAAACCACTCTTCACCATTCTTTGCACTTTAAGAACTCTGAGTAGTCCAAAGTCCCAATTAAAACACAACTCCAGATTCACAAGATCCTATTCGAAACCCACCGCATGAATATCCCAACTGCACGGTTCCAACCAAATTTTTCACTTTGCCAAGAGCTAGAGGCACAACCATACCCACATAACTGAGAACAAGCTGCATACAATGGTTAACGATTCTCAATTGATCATTGCAGAAAAGAACTCTATATCTCGACACTAACTCCCTCATCAACAAGGACAAACATTCCTAGTCTACTAACCCAATCTCAAAGGGAACACAACTCTACACACTTACATTCACACGGTAGAGCTAACAAACTACACCCAGAAAACCCACGAGGAACTCAATCCTCCAATCACCCGATTCCAGTAGTACCCATTCCCTAGGTACAAACTCACATATCACAATATGAACACCAATCCACTTAGACTCCCATCTTCCTAAAATAACTAGAAACCATGAACCAACCTCAATATACTCCCAAAGCCCATCAACATTTGGCCTCCAAAGAACCCTGTAAATCTCACCTTGAGGTCGCATAGCCCATAGTCACACAGCTACTATCAACCCCGATCATGATACCCAGATCATCCATTGCACTAAACTCTCAACTTTCAGACCTCATTCGCATACACACGAACACCATCAATCCTCATACTTTGTACAACACATCCCATAGGACTACAAGCTCGTCACTAGTCATACACGAAGACATAACGCCACATTCCCATTGTGCTAAGACCTCACTTCACAAAGTTGCGCTTCACTAACCTAACTTTCACTAGGCAAATCACAGCCATATCTCGGCCTCGAGCCCACTGTCTAAGTAACTCACATAGAAAGCGCACGGCACCAAACAAAGAAAATATAATCTTGAGATCTATCACCCAAAGTTACTAATAACTTCTACTACCATGCAGATGCCTCATGCACTTTCTCTTCCTAGACAAGCATCTATCGCAGACATCTTAACCCATGGTTTCTCACCTATCACCCCAGGCCACCTAAACCATACGATACACTGCTAAACTTTATTACTCCACACTTCGTTCCCATAGGCAAATAACATACCCATCTCTGAATCTAAGGTCAAACACAAACAACCTCCAGACATATCACACTCAGGATACTCCATCTCAACACCAGGCCAACCACATTACTGAACCCTTCTACAGTCCTTTCAAACCTCATACACCCAGTAAGGTTTCCAAACAAGATTTCCTAATCACAAGGGTATCGACCAAACCACAAACCTGTATTCTCATCGGAGTCCCATAGAACTGATACTCGAGAACCTCACCACGTAAACAACTCAATCACTGAACTCCCTTAGGGCTCTCACTCAATGAGAACTAAAGCTATCGATATTCTGTACAAATCAGATGACATTTTTAGAAATGTCACCTAAACGTTCGGGTTCACAGGGTAAAGAAAATGGAGTCTTCAAGAAATCATGAGCAAATGAACCCATACTCTTACGATCCCAATGTTTAACTCCCACCAAGGAAGAGCAATCACACTGGTCAATCAACCACAAAACATCTCTCCTACTAGGAAAACTACGAGTCAACTCTGGGCTCTCGCTCCATGTCACTACCTCTTAGGGCCACCACTACACAGTCGGTTTGAAAGAAGGTTAACCACTAATCTTCATAAAGACATATGACATCATCGTACAAACGTTATCGGTCACCATTCACAATAAGTGAATCACTCATCACACCAGATCCTCAAACTTAGATCTCTTCACAAGCGTATTAACTATCATTCATTCCTTCACATTCTAACAATGCATCGGACGCGTTCATAAGACCCTCACTAGTTAATCATCAAGGCATAACACCACACATACTCGCATCACTTCAGGACATCCCCTCACATGCTCACATCACACCAACTCAGTTCCCAATAGATAGGTAACAACCACGCCACAGTCTCGAGCTCGAGGCTCCAGCACACCCACCAGAAAACACAGAATGTTCAACTGAGAACACATGTCTCTTATGTCATTATACGAGTACCACTGGCACATAGTTATTCAAACATTAAAGCAACAACACAAAACACGAACAAAATAAACCTCGCCTACCAACTCTAGACCAAATGGCACCACCCTATCACTCGCCCCTAAGGGTAAGATAGCATCACCATCTCTAGATCTTATGCCAGGTCACACACTACCAGCATCATCCCCTCGTGGGATCTCTTCATACCGACACGTCATCTTAAGACGACCGAGTAAACTATACAAACAACTCCATCACAGGTCATACCAGCTTCACACACTCACACTTATCAACCATTTTGTACTACACATAGTCTCCCAATTATGAGAACAACAAATCACGCCAAAAACCTTTATTTCGTGAAACTTCTCGAACAATCTCGAATCATCATTCACCACATCACAACTACCACTGATATACATCTCACCATACATACATGTATATCATTCGAGAACCAATTCATCGACAACATCTTTAATCTACATACTCATTCCTCATATACTTTCGACTTTTATCAAGAAACACGACATAGCACCACACTACAAGGAAAATACAAGGGTCATCAAACTGGCCTTTAAAACCACAAGATACCACTATGGCTACATACAACAGCCCTCCAGGGTAAAGGACATTCCCAAATACTGTCTAAGCTCAAACTTTTTATCACACCTTAGGCCGGAGATTATTACACTCCCATCCACTATGTTCTCATCCACTAAGCTCTCGTCCATACCCAATCTCAAGGTACACGGCTCATGACATAGCACGACTCAAGACATAGCACGGCTCATGATGTACATAATCCTCAACGTGCCCAAAGCCAAACCTCATACCCAACCGCAACAAACAACCTCCAAGAGATTTTAAATAGTCTACCATACTTGTTCATCAGACTACTAATAGCACAACACACAACAAGCAACTAACTACGGTCACGCTCAACTCACATGGGTATAACACACTCCAAACAAGCAATGCTCATCTCATGAGCTTACGCCCACCATAATTACTAACCACCAAATCGCACTTCCACAACCCACACCGTTATCCAGACCATAACTTGTCCTAGCCCCACGGGCATAACTCCTATAATAAGGATATCGGAACACCCAACTAGGTTAAACTCAACTTAATCTTCTCAAGCCAACCTATACACTCCTCACCACTTAATCACATCACATCAACACACATTCACATACTGAGGAAAAGTCTCAGAGTAACGCGATAACCAGGGCAACTAATTCAAATTTCTCATAAAAAGAATGTCGGTCAAATGCTTTTCTATTTTGTACTCTAAAGTAGTTGATCGGACGCCAGATGGCATGCTACATCACCCCAAGACTCAGCGTCCACGCTCATATAAACACATAGCATGCGCAAGACAATTCTACCTCAAACTCATGCAAGCACACAATTCATGTCGTGTAGTGATGCATAATCTCATCAAATAATTCACATAAAAAGGTCATCGTTCTTTCCATGGCTCCTAGGTATTCGAACCTAGAGCTCTGATACCATTCTGTCACGATCGGAACCCCAAGTCTGTGAACTAAACCCCAGGTCCTACCTTACACGAACTATATCCATTGATCATTTTCCAAAACATAAGAAAAATATTTCCTTTCATATATGCATTCAAAGGATTCAAACTAAACGAACCAGGTTCAAATAATTCGCTTACAAAACCACTCAAGAGTTTATGGCAACATGCATACAACATTAAACGATCATTTTAATTACATTCATTTCCTTAACTTTATGTACAAACAAAACGTAAAACAAAAGAAACGCTAGGTCCATCCACTAGCCCTTCCCAGAATGCATCCATAGCCTAGGTATCATCCCTGCTTCTCAGAACCTGAAATGGTTTAGCATACATACATGAGCCGAAGCTCGTAGGATAAAGATTAACTCAAATGTAATGCATGATTTGTGAGGTGTGATTGGTGTAACCGAGATAAATATGCACATTTCACCAAATCATTTCTGTTCACACACACACTAATGCACACAAATTTGTCTCTCTTTATTCACTTGTTTTCCACTACATTAATTCTTTATTTCGTTAATCACATTCATTGAACCCATTTTAAATCATTCCTTACTTCCACATTATCCACATTTTTATTTTATTACCCAGTTTTCACAAAATCGTATCACATCTAATGAATCGGTGTCGGAAGCAGGTTATAAAAACCTCGCCCCATTCGCCCCCAACAGGCTACGAGAAGCCATTGTGGAATGGGTTACTCTATAACTCATCATGACACAACACCACATTTCACGGGCTAACCCGTGGGCATGCAGTCCCCATCTTGCGCAAGTTCCTAGTCTTTCATCGCAGAGCTGTGCAAGCCCAACTTAATTCACATCAATCCATACGATTCATTATTTGTTAATCACTTTCATTTTCACAATCTGGGAGTTCAACGCACAACTGGTTCCTCTTCCAATCATTGCCACAAATTATCATTTCAATACCAAATTCAAATTTTTCGTTTCATTTCCCAACCATATTCTATTTTAGTATCATCTTTCCTTTCAAATCAAATACATCATATACTTCAATACACAATTTCTCATAATTCATACCTCTTTTACTAAATTTGCAAAGTACCGACAACACAAGATTAATGCAATTAAATCGTGCCATTTTACCAACAACCCATCATGTGTATATATATATATATATATATATATATATATATGAAACCCACATTCATGGTAAAGAAAAGTCTAACCAATTGGTCCACACATGTATTCCAACCCAACTATAGTTATGTAAGTGTACCACTAACCCAAGGGATTAACAAATTTTTAAAAAGGTTCAACGATGATGAAAACAACCTTTTTCAAAACATTCGGCCAAAATGGGTGAAAGATGGTTAAGAGAATTAGATATACCCTTACTATTTTAATCATAACTTTTTCTGTAAAAATAATTTTCTTGTGAAACTAGTCTTATTTGAAAGAAGACTTTTTGGGCTTCAGTTTGAGTACAAAAATGACCCAATTCAAAGTCCAAATGAGGGCTATGCTCGAGCGTGTTGTCACCCGAAAAAAATCCTAAAACTTTCCCTATTTTGAGTTTCAAACCCCAAAACTCATAAAAACTCACAATTAGGCTTTAAATCCCTATTTCCAACACAAAACATTGAGTTTCAAGTCTTATAAACCCCTTTTGTACCACAAATCTTCAAATATCATTGTTAATCACTTCTCAAAAACCTCTATTTTCTAAAAACCCAACTCAACTCACACACACCTATCAAGTTTTTAAATTTCACATGAAATTAACTATATATTTACTCATATAAACAAAGTATCTACCCAAATCATAACAAACATATGAGAAAATCTAGATCCTACATTGGATTTGCTCAAATGCTTGAGATTCCTTCCAATCTCCCCACTAAGGGTTTGGATTTTGGGTGTTCTTGCCTCCTCAATGCTTTATCTTTAATTTCTTTGCTCCAAAGCTTAATCTCCACTCTTGGTGACTCCCAATCAAGCCTCCTTCTTCAATTTTGGGATGTAGAAAGCTAGGGTTTAAAGGTTGGGTGGAGTTCTCTCATGAAGAGAGAGAGAGAGAGAGAGAGAGAGAGAGAGAAGAGAAGAGGAATGAGGTTTGGGGTTCTCACTTGACTTAGCATAATTGTGATATAAATATTTTTCCCTAATTTCTTTCCAAGGCTTGAGAACATTCTAAACCCATCCCAATAGCCAGCTCGAGCAGACCCCCACCGCTCGAGCGATGATCCCTAAACCTGAAATTTAACAAATTCCTTTGAACTAAACTCAAATCTCTAACCTTACTCTCATTACCTCATTTTAACTTTTTTCATTTACATGTTTGTCAATATTAACCAGTAATGTATATCTTAAAATTATTCCACAACTCATTAATTCAATTACAAATGACCATTTTATTAAAATGCATACTCAAATTTTCTTCACACCACAACATTTAACTGGAAGCGAAGAAAAACAAAAATAAGCACGTGCCGGTTTGTCACAAATTAGCTGAGGCTACGAGAGGAGGAGATAGGGTACCTGAAGCTAGATCAGATGTTGCAATGTGTGAGTTTCAGTGTCTTGACCCTCCTACCTTTGTTGGAGATCCTGATCCTTGGGCGACTACTGATTGGCTTGAAGTTGTGACGAGAATCTTAGTTACGTTGCAGATTATTGAGGATGACTTAAGGGTGGCGTTTGCTACATTTTTGTTGAGAGAAAATGCTCATGAATGGTGAAAAATTGCTAGAAATATCGTGGAGGGTACGTAGACAGCTTTTACTAAGGTATTTTTGGAGAAATACTTTCTTGAGTCTTCTAGAGACTTATACCGGGAGGAGTTCCTTTCCCTCACCCAAGGGGTAATGACTGTGGTTTAGTATGAGGGAAAGTTCACTAGTTTGTCCTGTTGTGCACAAGACGTCATGGCTACAGATGAATTGTGTTCGAAGAAGTTTGATAGGGGTTTGAGGTTCGCGATCAGGGATAGGGGAGCAGTGTTGAGGATGCGAGTATTCACAAATTTGGTGGAGTCAGCTATTATGGTAAAGAATACTTTGAATGAAACACGCAAGACTGGAGAGGTTAGAGCTCATAAAGGAGGGGCAAGTGTGCAGCCAGAGGAGCGCCAGAATAAGTGGCAAAGGTTATCCGGTCCTGATTCTTATCCTGCAGGATCATTTGTTTTCGATGAAGGCAATCGGGATATCGTGCGATAGATTGTCCATAAATGGGACATTCTCAGAGTTCTATACATGTTCAGTCCCTAATGAAAGAGCAACCGATATGTTTTGCGTGCGGCAAAATGGGACATTTTTGTCAGAATTTCTCTTAGAGAGGGAATGCTCAGAGCACAACAGGTGCACAATCAGCTCATCCTACGCAGGGACAGCAAATTTTTAGACAATCATACCAGAAGCCCGCAGCCCAGACTTCCTGAGTCGCAGAGGGGATGTCTTTGGCTAAGTTCGTATGAAAGCTAAAAATATAGAGGTATGATGGGCAGGCCAGGGGACCACAGAGCCGAGCATTTTCTCTTTTTGATCCAAGTTCTTCCAAGACATCAGTTGTGCCTGACGCTTCAACTAGCACTTCAGCTAACACTTTAGTCATCAGAGGTACTTTCCTAGTGTACCATTCTTGGGCCAGTGTTCTTATAGACATGAGAGCATTACATTCTTTCATTCGTCTGCTTTTGCATTTGCTTTGGTACTAAAGGTAGACACGCTGGGTAACACCTTATGTGTAGAGACTCCAGTCGATGGGAACATCGCGTTGAAACAAATTTGTAGATCTTATGAGTTAGAGATCGTCAGTCATCATTTAAAGTTTGACCTTATCATCCTTGACATGACCTCTCTTGATATCATCCTAGGGATGGATTGGCTGACCACCTATCGTGCCTATATCGATTGTAACCAACAGAGGGTATCAATTTGTACACTTGAGGATGATTATTTTTATTTCATGAGTGATCAGGACAATGGTTCGGTGCCCTTACCATGTAATGTGTGAAACTGGAAAAGTCTCAGCTTTCTTTCCTCGGCTCTCTTGTTGAATGAGACCGTTGTTGTTTGTGGAGAACTCCCTCTTGTCATTTGCGACTACTCTGATATTTTTCCTGATGATCTATTCAAGTTGCCACCACGTCGAGAGGTAGAATTTTTTATTGACCTTATATTGGGAACCGCACCCATTTCGATGTCACCTTACCATTTTGCGCCAGCAGAGTTGCAAGAGCAAAGGTGTAGCTTCAAAAGTTGCTAGATAAGGGTTTCATACGCCCATGTACATCGTCATGGGGAGCTGCAGCTTTATTTTTCAAAAAGAAGGACAGGTCCTTGAGATTGTATATTGACTACCGAAAACTAAATAAGGTGACCGTAATGAATAAGTATCCTATGCCTAGAATTGATGATTTATTCGACCAGCTGAAAGGTTTAAGCTACTTCCCAAAGATCAACTTGATATTGGGCTATCATCAATTGAGGATTAAGAAGGAAGAGATCGCAAAGACCGCTTTCCTTACACGTTATGGTTATTATGAATTTTTGGTCATGCCTTTTGGAATGACAAATGCTCCTACGACTTACATGAACTTGATGAATCAAATTTTGCGTCCGTACCTCGACAAATTTGTAGTTGTGTTTGTGGATAATATTCTCATCTTTTCTCTTTTGCGAGAGGCGTATGAAGAACACCTACGTATTGCGTTGTAGCTTTTACGAGAACACTAGTTGTATGCAAAATTTGAGAAATGCGAGTTTTGGTTGTCAGATGTGAAGTTTATTGGGCATGTGGTGTCGACATATGGAGTGACAGTGGATTCGTCAAAGATTGACTCTGTAATAAATTGGAAACGACCAAAGATCGTGTTTAAAATCCAAAGCTTCTTGGGATTGGCGAGTTACTATGACAATTTGTAGAAGATTTTTCTCGACTAGCCGCATCGATGACTCGCCTTTCGCACAAGGGGGTTAAGTTTGTGTGGAACGAATCTTTTGAGTTCGCATTCCAGGAGTTGAAGAAGAGAATGACCAGCATAACTATTTTGATTATTTCGAAGAAAGGATTGGGAAACATCATTTACTATGAGGCTTCACATGATGGCTTAGGGTATGTTTTGATGCAACAAGGCAAGGTGGTTGCCTATGGTTCACGATAGTTGAAGACGCATGAAAAGAACTACCCAACGCATGACTTGGAGTTGGCAGCTGTGATTTTTGCATTGAAGAAGTGGCGACACTATCTTTATGGTGAGCATTTTGAAGTCTTCTTAGACCACAAGTGTTTAAAGTATTTATTTTTTTAGAAAGATTTAAATCTACGCTAGCGAACATAGATGGAGTATATGGAGGATTATGACTTTGACCCTTAGTATCATCCGGGGAAAGCCAATATCGTGGCGGATGCTCTTAGCAGGAGGTCTCTTGGTTCCTTAGCTCATATTTTCATGAGAGAGTGGGATATGTTGGGGAAGGTTGGCGAGTTTGACTCATATCTCAATGAGGCCGATGAATGTGCAACCTTATTTTCTATAGTTTCACAACCTACACTTATCTCATGTGTTATCGATGCCCAGTAGTCAGATCAAGAAATTCATTACAAATGGTGAAGACACCAAGGGATGGGTTTTGCATCCTGAAAAGAGTTTAAGGTTTGTTGGGAGAGTGTTTGTGCCAGAATCTTGTCGTAAGGACATACTTCGTGAGTTACACCATTCTCGTCTCACAGTACATTCAGGAGGCACTAAAATGTATCATGATTTGCGCCGTCAGTTTTGGTGGAAATGGATGAAGAAGGACGTTGCTCTTTTTATCTCTTGGTGCCTTACTTTCCAGCAAGTGAAAGATGAACACCAGAGGCCAGCAGGATTGCTACAGCCGTTGCTAGTATTGGAGTGGAAGTGGGAGAATGTTACAATGGATTTCATTTCTGGACTGATGAGATCGCTGAGAGAACATGATGTTATTTAGGTTATAACTGACAAGTTGACAAAATCTTCATATATCCGTTCATTGCACATGACAGATTCTGTGGATAAGATAAGAAAAATGTACATAAGTGAGATAGTTCGACTTCATGGTGTGCCGGTATCTATTATTTCTGACCGAGACTCATGTTTTACATCACGCTTTTAGTAGGGTCTTCAGTCGGCATTAGGGATGAGCTTACCTTTCAGCACCGCCTTTCATCCCCAGACGGATGGTCAGTTCAAACGTACTATACAGATTTTGGAAGACATGGTACGGGCTTGCGTGTTAGATTTTTGCTGATCTTAGGAGGATCATCTACCATTTGCAGAATTTGCATATAACAATAGTTATTAGCCGAGTGTTGAGATAGCGCCTTTTGAGGGTTGATATGTTAGACCTTGTAGGTCACCCGTGTGTTGGATTGATGTGAGGCAAAATGCCATGTTAGGGCCTAACGCGGTGCGAGAGACAACGGAGAAGATTGCAGCGATTCGTTAATGTTTAGTGACGGCCCACAACCATCAAAAGAATAATGTAGACTAAAGGGTGAAGTTAAGGACCATGTGTTCTTAAAGGTCTCGTGACGCCAAGGTTTGATGAAATCTGGTTATAGCGGGAAGTTATCATCGTGCTTTATCGGGCCATTTGAGATCCTTGAGAGGATCAGAGAGGTGACATACTTTTTTTTTGCCATCTTAGTTATCATCCGTGTGCAACGTATTCTATGTTTCTATGCTTCAAAAGTATGAGCTAGACCCATCACATGTTCAAGATTGGGCCAAGTTGCGAGTGGAGGAGAACATCTCTTATGAAGAGTAATTGGTGAAGATTCTTGATACGAAGGAACAGATTTTGCGTGAGAGGACCATTTCCTATGTTAAAGTTTTGTTGCTTTATCACGGCATTGAAGAGGCCACATGAGAGCTTGAGTTTAAAGTTCAAGTTAAATTTCTGGATCTGTTTTCATCTTAAATTGCGTAACGAATTTCGAGGGTGAAATTCCTTTTAGGGGAAAAAGCTGTGAGACTTGGTCTCGTTTTATTTATTTATTTATTTATTGTAATTATACACACATATGATAGATTATTTGTGTGGTATTGTATTGTGCTCATATAGCTGATATATATATATTAATTTCAGGTTAGGTTGGATGTTTCAATGCGAATTAGTTGCTTCATGGGCCAAACCGCTCAATTGGTCTTTTAACTACTTGAGCAGTCATACGAAGGTTAAACTGGATGTGGCAGGTAGTGGCCTTGGCATTTCAGCCAAAGCTTCTCTCTCTCTCTCTCTCTCTCTGTATGAAATTGGTGGTGTATGAAGATAAATTTTGTATCTAAACTTTTGTATTGTAAGGCTTAAAGCGAATGTGGTACATTTTGTATGCTCAATGAGAGTTAGAGTTGATTCTTGGGCTCTTACTCATTTGAGAGTTATTTTCACAAGTTTTGGATGCTTTTCGATTTCTATCTCAAATTATAATCCTCGTGGGTTGTCTTTGAACCTTGATTCTCATGTTTTTGGTTGTCTTTTGAATCACCCCAAGGGTCCCTTTATGTATGAACACAAGTTTGGGTGTTGGATTTTCAAAATAGTGCTTGAAAAAGTGATCCAGAGCAAGATTGCTCGATGAATCGCTCGAGCGATCTGTCGAGCGATATTTTGGGGCTCTCAGTTTCTTGTTGCATGCCTTAGGATGCTGCGAGCAATCTAAGACCACTTGATCGGTCTTGAGACCGCTCGAGCGGTCTGAGCAGTTTGATAAATTTGTTTTTTGTTTTGTTACCGCTTTGAAACCGATGTATCTTCTTTGCTTTAAGACCCCTTTTGGGTGAGTTTTATGTCCAAATTGAAGCCCTAGGAGTCTTCTTTTCAATGGTTTAACTCACCTTTCAAAAATCATATTGGTTTAAATGTTTTTGTGTTGGAAAAAAGGATTACAAAATGGGTTTATTTAAAGGTTTTTCTTTATGAGTTAGTTTTCCTTGTGGGTTTTTAGGGTGGTTCACGTGCCTCAAGTTTGAAGGCATGACAACACTAGCTCCTTCGTATCCAAAATCTTCACCGGTCATTCTTTGTAAGAGATATCTTCAACTTGTAACTCGGCCCAATCAAGAACATGTGAAGGGTCCAGTTCATATTTTCTCAAGATAGAAATGTGAAAAGCGTTGTGCACTGACGATAACTATGGAGGTAAGGCAAGATAGTAAGCCACCTCTCCAATCCTCTCAAGGATCTCAAACGGCCCTATAAAATGTGGCGATAATTTTTCACTCTTATCAAACCTCGTCAAACCATTACAAGGCAAGACCTTTAAAAACACATGATCACCTACTTCAAACATCAAGGGTCTTCTTCTTCGGTCTACATAAATCTTTTGACGACATTGGGCCGTCACTAAATGTTGGCGAGTGGCAGTAATCTTCTCAATAGTCTCACACATTATGTTAGGTCCCAACATCGCAGTTTTCCCCACATTGGTCCGACAAATAGGTGACTACAAGGTTTACCATAGGAGGCCTAAAAAGGCACCATCTCAAAGCTCGATTGGTAGATATTGTTATAAACAAACTTTGCCAAAGGCAAGTGATCCTCCTAAGATCCACAAAAATCCAACACGCACACCCGTAACATGTCCTCGAAGATCTAAATAGTGTGTTTGGACTGTCTGTCTATATGCCGATGAAAAGCGGTGCTAAAAAGCAAGCTTGTTCCCAAGGCTAATTGGACTCTGCCAAAAACGTGATGTGAATCAAGTGTCTCGATTAGAAATAATGGATAATAGCACTCTGTGGAGTCGAACTATCTTGTTAACATATAATCTACTAAGCTTATCCATCGAGTTGGTAGTACGGATATGAAGAGATGTACAGATTTGGTCAATCGATCTATCACAACCCAAATGGCATCATGCTCTTTTAACGACCTTGGAAGTCTTGAAATAAAATCCATTGCGACGTTCTCCCATTTCCACTCTAATACTTGTAACGGCTATAATAATCCTGTCTATCTCTGATGTTCGGCCTTATTTACTAACAAGGCATCGGGAAACAAAAAGTGCCACATCCTTCTCCATACATTTCCACCAAAATTGACAACGTATATCATGATACATAGAGTACGTCCTCGCGATATGACTTTGGCACAAATAACCTCCCCATAAATCTCAAACTCTGATCAGAAAGTATAGTCCACCCTTTGGCATCTTCGTCACTCAAAACACGTTCACAAAACATTTAGGCCTCACTATCCTACTGCTAAGCCTCAACAACATGAATAAAAAGAGAAGGTTGTAAAACCACTGTAAACAACGTGGCACACTCATCAGTCTCTGCAAGATGTAACTCATACTCCCCAACCTCCCCAAGCATATTCCACTCCTGAATGGCCACCTAGGCCAAAGAACTAAGGGATTATTTTGCTAAGAGCATCAACCACCACATTGACCTTCCCCAGATGATATTGCAACTCAAAATCATAATTGTCAAGGTACTCCATCCACCTTCGCTGTTGCAAATTCAGGTCTTTTGAGAAAATAAATATTTCAAGCTCTTATAGTCTGAAAATACCTCAAAATGTTCACCATATAAATAGTGACGCCCCATCTTTTAGGAGCGTTAAGATGTACATATATAATGATAGGGTTAATGTTAAAATTTTGGATTATAATTAAGAGATAAATAACATATTTATAATCATAATTAAGTCTCAGCAAACATCACAAAATACTAGTACAATCATTCCAAGAGTTTTAAAGGAGTTACACAAAAGAGGGAGAGTGCCAACTTTTACAAAATTCCACAAAGGACAAGGAAAGTTCAGAATTGATTTTCTTGAGCTGCACCGAACTCCTGATTTGCTAAAAATTCTTCTGCTGCAGTGACACCTTTGTCCTCACTGTGGCATTAACGCCGTGAGCCAAAACCCCAAAGAAAACTCTAGAAATCCTACTAGACTTTTTCAAACTATAATTCAACCCGAGTTACCAATCAAGAATAAGGCATCATTTCACGTTATGTTAACAGTTATTAATGTATGTCGAATTTAACGAGTAATATGATGATAATGCGATGTATGAAAACCAATCCACCGACCGACCTCAAAATGATCACTTGGACTCCACGCTAATAAATCCAAGGAATAGACTTTATTAGCGATTGACCTCCTAAGCTACCATAATTGACCCTCATTGCGAAGTGATAATCACATCGCCGGGTTACATACCACAGTTGTTTTATCCTAGATCATAATGGCGTGGGTAGGCCAGTCTATGCCATCCACTTTAAGAGTCAATAATGCCCTACTTAGCGTCAACCCAAAGTCCGGGATAAATTAGATCAGGAATTTCAAGAGATGTTCCCGGGGTATCTGTCGGGATTAATCCAAAATATAACCACACTGGGAACACACCCAAGGTGTACTGTTACATGTATTACCTGTTCTTGAAAGGATGTTTTGTAAGCCTTGAGGCAATATATTATGCATGTATGGAATGTATATTTATTTTGAGAAGAACCCTGGGTTTTAGGGTGTAACAAGCTAACTCAAGGTCATGCATTAGGTAGTTTTTCTCATTCAATTTCAACTGTCTCGAACCATATGCTACCACCTTTCATTTGTTTAAGCATATACCCAAACCATCCTTAGAGGTGTCGCAATAAATCGTGTACCCTACAGCTTACTCTGGTATAATGAGTATAGGGCACTTGTTAATCTCTTCTTCAGTTCTTGAAAAGAATTCTCATAAGTCTCATCCTAAATGAAGTTTACTCCTCTTTGGTTCAACCACGTCATCAGCTTAGCCAATTTTAGAAACTCCTATATAAACCTTCGGTAGTACCCAACCAACCCTAGAAGTATCTCAAACATCGACTTTGGTGGTTTTGAATCTAATACTGCTTCTTCTTTAGTTAGATCTAGATTAATCGATATCCTTTACTTTGACACAACATGTCCCAAGAACGTTATTCATTCTAGCCAAAAATCACATTTGCTGGCCTTCACGTATAGTTTGTTGTCTCTTAGAACTTGAAGAACCATCCTTAAGTGTTGTTCCTAATCTTCCTTAGACGGTGAGTACATTAATATGTCACTTATGAACACAACAACAAACTGGTCTAAGAACGGAGATAAAATCTTAATCGTTAAACTCATAAAGATTGTTGGTGCATTGACTAACCCAAATGACATTACTATGATTTAGAAAGGAGTGTTTTGAGGCAATATGTTATTTCAAAGATTTTTAATGTAAATGATATAGGGTTTTATGGATGATTTGGCCGAGTTTAATCTAGTTGCCTACATATCCTCAAATAAGAATCAAGCCAGCCGTAGTGCACAAATACACGATTTGGTATGTGTGCACGCCTGAATTGGTAAACAAATGGATATACATGAAAAATAGTTTAATTAGAAAAAGAGTGTGAGACCCCGACTCATTTTATTTTAAAATGATTAAGTGTTGATAGGAGTAGGAATTAAAACTTGATCTTGGTGATGTTTTAGGTGGGTGTTTTGAGCTTGGATACGCATGAAAGATATGTTCGGGGAAGAATATAAGGTTCTAAGGGATGCCCGGACAAAAATATGTGAAAAGTGTGTGAAGACAAGTGACATACCTTCATTAATTTAGTCATAACATCTTTTACAAAATGCATCCTGGCATGAGGTTTGAACCATTAAAAAGTAGACTTCTGGGGCTTCAATTTGAGCACAAGAAGGACCTTATTTGGGGTTCGGATAAAGGAGATATTCTTGTTCAAAGTCAGACCAGCAGTGCCGTCGTAGAGACTGATCGAGCAGTCTTAAGATCGATCGAGCGGTCTGTGTTGGGTAGAGGCCATAAGTTATGGATTTTGGGATGGTTTTCTCATTCTTTCGTCCCTCCTCTCTCTAAAGCTGGGGGGTGATCTAAGGTTTGGCCTTTGAAGCTCCTTGGAGCTTTCTATGTTCGTTGGGAGTCGAGATCTTGCCATTTCTTTAAGTAAGCTACCGTTGGAAAGCGTGGATGTTCGTGAAAAGCTCCTCTGTAGTTATGCATTTTGGACTTTGGTAGATTGGAGCTCGCTAGAGGCTTGATTCTTGATGTTGAGACGTCTATAAGGTAGGATCTATGACTATCCTTGAAGATCTATATGATATGTGTTGCATCTTTGAATTTATGGCTATAAGAGAAGGAAAATAGGATTTTCAAAGCCCCAGGTTAGGGTTTGATGTTAATGAAGGTTAAATCATACATCTATAGGTGACTTAACATGGTCCTATCTTCACGTTGCTGTTGAATACGGTTAGATTTGAAAAACGTTGGGCTAGGTTTTAAAATTGAGTTTAAACCATAAAAATTTGGGATTTTGGGGTTAAGGGACCCATATGTTGAAATTGAAATTATTATTGGTTAAATTGAGGATTTTGATAACCTATTGTATCTATGTCTCATGAGTTATGTGGCACATGACGATGTCGAGTATAAAAATTTGGAATTTTTAACAAAAAATCAAAACATGCATGCAGTGTTATGGGTTGGACTCATTTTTGTGGTTAATGAAATGGAACAATTGAATAATTAAAGTACTATGTGATGAAATTGAATAATTAAGTTTGGGCACGAGTTGTTCCTCGATGAAAGATCGAAAACTTGTGCAATGTAAGGTAGGTCCTTCTTTCGGGTTAATTCCTTTAAAAGCGTGCTCTTAGGCGGTTCAGCCATTGATATTTCTGAGAAAAAACCAAAAATGTGTGCTCTCTGTGTCAGGCTATAGAATGGGTATTTATTTGTCGAATCTCGCGTGGGCTGATGGTGATAAATATGCCTGAGTCTATAAGCGCCGTCCGACTTTGGTACTTGAATGAATTGATGAATAAATTGGGTTGATAAAACCTTAATTGGATGAATAAATAGAAGAATGGGATAAGAAGATGCATTGAGTTGATTGAAAATGATAAGAGGATTGAGTATAATGGTTAATTTTACTTAAACTTGGTTATGTACTGGGAATTTGACTTGGAACAAACGATATTAGTTTTGGATAAACTTTTGTGTACATCCCTCATAACCATCTTCATATAGTATGCATATGTACATTGTTAGTCATGTTCCTATGAGCTTCGTCTCATATTGTTTAACAACATTTCAGGTGATTATGAGGATCGAGTTATCTCCTAGAGGAGTGTGCATTAAGACCTCGTTAGATCATCACCTTTGAAGATTCTTAAAGCTTGTTTGAGGTTGTAAGATAGAGAGTTTTGTTTATTGTATTTTAGTTCGATAGTAGTTTGTTTGTAAGGCCTTAAGGCCAAGAGTACATTCTTTATATGCATGAGAGAACATTTGGGTTGGTTTGTATGTTTTTCAATGAGTAGACGTCAGTTTCTTATGATTTGGGAAGTGTTCTAAGATGTTTTACATACTCATTGTTCCTAAATCTTTTGAATGGATAGCATGAAGGGTTACTTTTACAATTATTTTGATATGAGAAGTCACATTTTGAGAATAAAGTTGAGGATACTGTCCAGAGCTGAACCGCTCGATGGACCGCTCAAGCGGTCATGTGAATCTCTCGATTTCTCTATTTGTGGGAAAAAATGGTACAACTACAGAGAGACCGCTCGAGCGGTCTGGCTTGTTGGGGTGATTTTCGTGCCTTTTGGTTTTAAAACCTGTTTTCCAAGGGGTATTTACTTAAAGTTTTCAAATTTCTTTTGAGTAACTTTTTACTTCAAATCATGGTTTCTTTGGGTAAAATATTTCTCTTTTCAGGTTTTCTCTTGCAAACCGTTGGGGCTTTTATGGTTAAGAAATCAGGGCGTTATAGATTGGTATCAGAGTATTAGGTTTGAATACCTAGGAACCGTTGGAGTGGTTGATCCATTACGTGAGAGTTTGCATTAATGTGTGACATTCATGACTTGGTATGCTAGCACAAAATATCTTGCGTATAACTTGACATTCGCATGCTATGTGTTATATGAGCATATAGGGTTAAGTCTTGGGGTAATGTGGCATGCCATTTGGCGTCTGACCAACTACTTTGGGGTTTAAAATAGAAAAGCTTTTGGCCAACGTTCCTTCTGTGAGAAATCTTAATTAATTGCCCGAATTGTCGCGTTACTCTTAGGCTTTCCCTCGGTATGTGAATATATGTTAATGTGATGTGACTAGGTGGTGAGTAGTGTGTAGCTTGGCTTTAGAAGGTTAAGTTAAGTTTAACCTAGTTGGGTGTTTTGATATCCTTGTTATAAGAGTTATGCTCATGAGGCTAGGATGAGTTGTGGTCTGAGTGGTAGTGTGGCTTGTGAAAGTGCAACCCGATGGTCAGTGATTGTGGTGGGTGTAAGCTCGTGAGATGAGCATTGATTGTTTGGAGTGTGTTGTACCTATGTGAGTTGGGGGTGACCGTAGTTAGTTGCCCGTTGTGTGTTGTGCTACCAGTAGCCTGACAAATAAGTATGGTACGGTGTTTGAAACCTCTTGAAGGTTGTTTGTTTTGGTTAGATATGAGATGTGGTTTTGGGCACGTTGAGGATTATGTACGTCATGAGTCGTGCTATGTCATGAGTCGTGTGCCCCGAGATTGGGTATAGATGGAAGCATAGTGGACGGGAGCGTAATAATCTCCAGGCCCAGGTGTGTTAGAAAATCTGAGCTTAGACAGTGTTTGGGAATGTCCCTTACCCTATGGGGTGTTGTTGGCAATTATGGTGATGCTAGATAGTTTTGAGATTCTTTTGATGATCCTTTAGCTACTTTTGAGGCATATTGCTAAGTTACATCCTTTTATAGGAGTTGGGAGTCATACGATGATGAGTATGTGGGTTGAGGATGTTGTCGACGGATAGATTCTTGAGTAACATACACATATGTATGGGGAGATGTATATTGGTGATAGTGTGATGTGGTGAATGATGATCCAAGGTTGTTTGGGAAGTTTCACGGAGAAGAGTTTTGTGGTTAAGAATGTCGTTCTCAAGATTAGAAGACTATGTGGAATACCTGGTGTTTGGTAAGAATGTGAGTGTGAGTATGTGAGATTTGGGGGGCATGTGATAGATATTGTTGGTGTAGCTGACTCGGTTATTTTAGGATGATGTGTTGATGGGTAGAGATCCCTCAAGAGGATGATGGTGGTGGTCTGTACCTGGCTTAAAGTCTAGATGTGGTGGTGTTGTGTTACCCTTGAAGGGCGAGTGATAGGGTGGTGACGTTGGGTCTAGAGTTGGTAGGCGAGGTTCATTTTATGGGAAAATGTTTCCTCATAATCAATCTCTTTTTTCTAAGTGAAGCCTTTTGCAACAAGCCTAACTTTGAAAGTTTCAACCTTCCCGTTTAGTCTTCTCTTCCTCTTGTAGATCAACTTCCATCTAATGGGTTTTATTCTTTTGGGTGGTTCTACAAGTTCTCATACCTGATTAGAATACATAGGTTCCATCTCAGAATTCATAGCATTTTGCTAAAGATCTGCATCTTTGTCTTGAAATGCTTCGTTGTAGTTACAGGGTTCGGTATCCAGTTCTACCAGAATCTTATCAAAAGACTCTTCTAAGAACATATACCGAGAAGGTTGATGAATAACCCTCCCACTACGACAAGGCACTACCTATGTCTGTGTACTAACAGTAACACGATGTGCAGAATCTAAACCCTTTGCACTAGCACCCTATTCATGATTTGCACATGTCCCGATAATCCTCCCACTACGACGAGGCAATGGGATATCAGTAACTTGTGGTTCCTCCTCCGTTCTATTGGTATTTTCTCTCAGTTCTTCCCAAATAATTTTACTATTGGGCATGTGGTCCATAATATAATCATCTTCCAAGAATCAGGTATTGGTGCTAATAATAACCTTTTGATCCTTAGGATTATAAAATAGACCACCCTTCATTCCGTTGGGATACCCCACAAAGAAATAAACTTCTGTCCTTAATTCTAACTTATCCGCATTCCCTTTCAGCACATGTGCTGGACACCTCCAAATTCGAATGCGTTTCAGACTAGGCTTACACCCGATCCACAATTCTGTGGGAGTAAAAGGTACTGACTTAGAAGGTACCAAGTTCATAATGTAAGCCGCTGTCTCTAATGCTAATCCTCAAAATGAATCAGCCAAACTTGAGTAACTCATCATGGACTTTACCATCTCCACAAGAGTCATATTCCTTCTTTCTACTACACCATTCTGCTGTGGAGTGCCCGGTGCAGTCAACTGAGATATAATATCTTCTGATGACAAGTAGTCGCTAAACTCTCCAAAGAGGTATTCCTCACCACGATCGAATCGTAGTGATTTGATAATTTTATTCAAACGCTTCTCTGCCTCTGTCTTGAATTCTTTGAATTTCTCAAAATATTCTGACTTACGATGCATCAGGTAAATGTATCCATACTTTGAGTAATCATCAATGAAACTAATGAAGTACTCAAAGCCACCTCTAGCCCAAATTGTCATAGAACCATGCATATCAGAGTGAACCAGTTCCAATGGTTCTTTAACTCTATAGCCTTTGGCCAAAGAGAACCTCTTGGTCATCTTATCCTCTAAGAATGATTTACATACTGGAAGTGCCTCCACTTTCAATGAACTCAAAGGTCTATCTTCTACCAGTCTATTTATTCTTTTTAGATTAATATGATCCAAGTCTAAGTGCCAAAGAAATATTTGGTTCATTAAAGAAGAAAACTTTCTCTTATATAGTAAACTTGATGTGTTATTCAATTCATTTAGTTGTAGTGTAGGAGAGATAGGAGATACGACATACAGATCATCCATTAATGTACTAGAAACAAATAAAATATTTATTTTTTTCATAACCACAGAGTCATCAAAATGAATAAAATATTTGTCATTTATTAAACTAGAAACAAAAATTAAATTTTTTCTAATCGAAGGTACATAAAAATAATCTTTTAGAAATAATATCCTATCTCTACTAAAGTTGAGAGTGATATTTTCTACTGCAACTGCTGCCATCCTTGTATTATTGCTCATATGCAGGTATATTTTTTCCATCACTGAGATGCCAATTTCTTAGAACCCCTAAAAAGAATTACAGACATGATTAGTGGCTCCCGTGTCTACACATCAGGTTCCAATAGATAACATCGCTAAACATGTTTGAACCACCAGTGAGTAGAAATTACCTAGTTTGTTCTGCTTATTGAGAAAAATCAGACACTGCTTGTTTCAATGTCCAAACTGGTTACAGTAATAATATTTGCCTCTCGGTTTTTTCACACCAGTTTTTGGTCCCTTAACTACTTTTAGACCTGTGCCTCCCTATGTCTGAACTTTTTTCTTCTTCTTGCCTTTCGGTTTAGAAAAAGAACATTTTTCAGCCACATACACAGAACCTGACTTCCTAAGAACACCCTCGGTTGCTAGAAGTTCTGCAAATGAAAAGCAGAGCTTGTTCATGGTATAGTTTAGGCAGAATTTCTTAAAGCTATCAGGCAGTAACTGGAGTATGATATCGACCTAGGTTTTTCTGTCAATTTCAGCTCCTAGGATCTCTAGTTCATTCAGAAGACTGATTATCTTCAGAATATGATCCCTAACTTGGGTGCCTTCAGCCATGTTTACATTTATTAGAGATTTCATAGCCACCTGCCTAACAGCACAATTTTGATCCCCAAACATTTCTTTGAGGTTTATAATCATATCATAGACACTAAGCATAGACTGATACTGATGTTGCAAAACATTTGACATGAAAACCAAAATATAATAGCGAGCCATCTTATCGACTTTTTGTCACTTTTAATGGGCCTAGTTTTCCTGTTCGATCTCCCCCACATCATATAATGGTGGACATATCTCAATTAATACAAACCTATAGTTCTCAGCAATTAATACAATATCCAAATTTCTTTTCCAGTCAACATAGTTCGGTCCCGTAAGTTTATTTTCTTTGAGTATTGAAGCGAATGGATTGAAAGCTATTTTATTCCTAAGAATCACATAATTAAAATAACCGTTAATCATGACTAACAAAACTTTAAATTTATTTTAATTTGGTTCCCTCTACAATTTTAAAAGAAATTTGCCAGCAACTTGGTACCTTGTAAATAGCATGCGTCGATGGGAGGATGTCTACTATCCATCGTTTGTCTAGATAGGCCAATTTTTATTAATTTTACTATCTAGACAACTGACCCTGCCAAGTAAAATTAAATAGCTGATATAGTTTTGGTCCAATAAATAATAGCAGTGACTTAGATGGAGAGGATATTATTATATACAGCTAAGTGTTAGCCATCACCTAATCCCAAATTAATCGTTTCGCAATGAACCCTCAGATGAAGAAGTAATCCACACTAACAATTATTCAGAATTTTTCTTAAAGAAGGTTTTTACTGACGATATCGCAATTAATCTGTCCAATGGAGGAATGCCTTACTGCCAACACGCAGAATTTAATTACATCACCTACAAATTAGTGATGAAAACAGTAGAATTTATCTATGAATAAATTTTCTCTCCCGTTTAGATTTTAAAAATATTTTTGAGGGTTATAAAAATCTGTTTAATTAAAATAAATTTATTAATTTTAAAAATCACACGATCTAAAATAGTCCAAAACTTCTTTCCGTATATACGATTCCAAATATTCCAGTTTTCCAAACCGTCTTTTTGTATTTTAATGCGTAACAAATGAAATTAGATGAATGCACAATTTTTCTTTTAGCTTTTCAGCTAAGGTAGTGATTAAAAGTATTCAATTATTTTATTTTAGTTACATATTTTTCAAAAATAATAATTTATTTTGATTAAATATCTTTTTATTTAATTAATTCAAAATCTGAAATTAGTTTCTACGTTTTTTCAAGATATCCAATTTTATAAAAAATCATCTTAAACGTGATATTTTGTAAAAAATAAAATATCTAAAAAAATTTCATTTAATTAAAAGTATTAATTAAAAAATTTTATTTTTATTTTTCTTTACAAAATATTTAATTAAAATCAAAATTTTTGAATTAATTAAATTAACAAAAAAATATAAAATAAATATACATCATCCACGCAGTTCACATGAATATAAATACAAGATATGTATATATCCCAATTTTATGATTAAATTTAAAACTCTGAAGAGTTTCAGTCTCTTGTTGAAGATAAGCTGTAATAATGCTTTTTCGAGTCAGTTTCTTGTATCCTGATTGCTTCAGGATTCTCTAATACATTGTGATATACTAATATATCATATGAGGATCAAAACATATCAGAAAAGCTCGATCAAATAGCCCGGACTGGTACCACCACCGCCAGCCACCAACCCACCGCTGGCGCCACTATTCCGCCACCTTCAAGTGGCTTTTGCAGCCTTCTCCGTACTCCGTTTTTAATGCCCATTTTTTCTAAAAACTAGCAATTTAAATTTTTTTTCAGAAATTTTTTAATATTACAATAAAATAAGATATGCAAATATATAAGTAATTCAAATATTAAAAGATGAGGGATAGAGAAAAAGAACCAGACACCAGCGATTTATAGTGATTAGGTTTTATTTTAGCATACGTCCACTTCTCAAGATCTCCATAGAGTATTTTCACTATTCAGAATACTTTCGGCCGTATTCCAAGCCTTTACAAGTTTCAAGATTCTCCTTGAGCTATTTGAATGTTTACGGACACATTCACAAGCCTATTTCAGTTTTAAGAAGATCCTATAAAAATAAGCTCCTATTTTTTTCTAATCTCTCTTGAACTCTTCTTTAATGAGTTTTACTCACTTACTCAAAAGTTAAAGGGTGACTCATTCTTGATTACAATAAATGAGAGGTAATAAATGAAGAACACTCACTCTCTTTACAAGATTGATTTACAATAAATGAAAGG
>JAOTRH010202782.1:0-11177 GCA_034768845.1 Heliamphora exappendiculata | reverse complement strand
AGTTATAATATTTTTAAAAAAATTATGTAAGAAAACAAAAACACTAAAAATCTTTAGATTGCTAAATGAAATTTTTTTATTATTTAAACGTTAAGCAAAAGGGTAAAAAAAATAATTCAGCTTACAATTGCTAAATGACACATTTATAACAAATTAAAAAATATTATGTGCACAGATTCAAACATAAAACTGAACATACTTTTTTCACATGGGATGGATCTAACAATTGTATATGACCTAGCCTGTGTGATAGAGATGTATTCGAAACTGTATGCGCTGAGTGTGCATGTAATGTAATAGAACTCATAGCAAATTATAATTAAAAGTAATTTTTTTGCCTTTGTGTAGATTGAAAGTTTGTTAGGAATACTAATCATGACTCTCTCTGTCTGTCTCTCTCTGTGTGTGAGTTTTGAGTAACAATGAGAATCTAATACTAATTCAACAAGAAACTCAGAAATCAACATTGACAGTTTGGTTGTTTTGTTAACAAGTGGGCGGTGGGCCGCTAATCAACCTCCAAAGTCAAAGTTGGATTCTTCAACGAAAATATTAATCATACTGAAAAGAAATATCGAATAAGACGACCGAACAATTAATTCATCCTGAAAAATTATAAAATAAAGTAGGTTAAAATATAAATTATGTTGTGCTCTATTAAATTATTTGTTTTTTTAACATGTTTTTATAATTTGAATAATTTATTTTATATTATTTATTAATTTTATTATTCATATAAAATATTAAATTAATTTAACATTTATAACTATATGATTTGATTATATTTATTTATTATTATTTTTTATAAGATTATATTTACCTTTTATTTATTTTTTAACAAATGTAATCTATTCATAAAACTATTTATATCTGATTAATATAAATTTTGAACACAAATAATTTACTCAATAAACAATATAAAATAAATAATTTTAATCATAAAATATATAACAAAAAACTAATGCTCAAAGTCCCAAAAACTATTAGCAAAGGAAATGATATATAGGGTGCAAATACTGCCATGTGTGAAGTTTCAGCCAGGGTCATGTTTGGAAATTACTTTTGGTTGTTGTAAATTTTACTTTTTAGAATTCATTTTTAAAAAGTTGTAATTAACTTAATTTTTTTGGACAATGAGTTTAAAGTTAGTTTTTATTTTTATTTTTTAACTTAAAGTTAAAAAAATAAAAATAAAAACTCCACAATTTTTTTATTATCTAAAAAAATGAGATATATTTAGAAATTTAATTTAATAAAATTATACTAATTATTATAAATAAATTATTTTGTAAAAAAAATAAGAACTATTTCAACATCTAGTATGAGAAATTTCTCATACATATTTTTTGTAAATTTTTTTATTCTTAATTTTAAATGAAATAATCAACTTATGAACAAAAAATTTCTCAATATATATTTTTTTTACGTATGAAAAACTTTTCATACATAGTATGAGAAATTTCACACACATATTTTTTTTTAATTTTTTTATTCTTAATTTTTTATGAAATAAGCAATTTATAAAGCTATGTTGACAAACGAGACCTTATTATGGGTAGATGCTTTTTAAAGGGTTATATTTGAAAAATATTAATTTTAACATTACAAGCCACTTGTATTAAACATAACAATATTATAATTATGAGAATTTTTTTCGAGCTTTTATGCGGCTCTTTAGGTTTATCACTAAGCCTAATATTGTAAAATTTTGAATAATGTCAAATTAACAAAATAAATGTCAAAGGTAATTGACGCTTTGTAATATGAGTATAAAAAGTTACTCATAACGCGCATGTACATAAAAACATTCTCATATAGTAATATATGAAAACTTATCATATATTTTGAAATATAGGTATAAATATTTTTTTATAGTACATATGTATATGAGAATATTTTTATATAGTAATATATGAGAAATTTCTCATACATTTTGAAATCTAAGTATAAAAAATTTTCCATAACTTGTATGTATATGAAAATATTCTCATATAATGATACATGCATGAGAAGTTTTTCATGGTATATGTATGTATGAGAATATTCTCTTCTTGTGATATATAAGAAATGATTTCATAACATGTGTGTGTATGAAAATATTCTCATATAGTAATATATGAGAAGTTTTTTATAGCGTGCGTATAAAAATATTCTAATGTAGCAATATATAAAAAAATTCTTATAGTATGTGTGTGTATGAGAATATTCTCATGTAGTAATTTATGAGAAGTTTTCTATAACATGTAAGTGTATGATAATATTATCATCTAATGATATATGCATTAGAAGTTTCTCATAGTATATATATATGAAAATATTCTCATCTAGTGATATATGAAAAAATTTTCTATTGCATGCGTGTGTATGAGAATATTCTCATATATATAATGATATATAAGAAGTTTTCATAACATGTATGCATGAAAATATTCTTATGTAATGAAATATTAAAAAAATTCATAGCATTTGTGTATATAAGAATATTATCATGTAGTGATATATTAAAAGTTTTTCATAACACGTGTGTGCTTGAGAATATTATTATGTAGCGATACATCTTATAGCATGCGTGTGTATAAAAATATTATTTTGTAATGTATATGAAAAATTTCTCATGCATGTATATTATGCATTAGAAGAGAAAAAAAACCTACTTTGAATAAAAATAAATAAAAAAAATTAATTTTTTACCTAATCAACGAACTTAAAAAAATAATTTAAAAGTTAATAAACTTCTTCTCTATTTTTTTTTTGTTTTTTCGGTTGTTCTAAATTTTTAAATTTTTTGTTTTTTCATAATAGATTGAATCTAAAAGTATATAATTAATTTAAGGAAAAAGTCAACTAAAGGCAAAAAAACTCTTATAATGTTTTAAAAGTAACTTTTTTTTTAATAAGTAACAAAATTGAAAAAAAAAATCTTCATATTTTACATTTATCTTTTAATTTTTGAGAATTTAAAAAAAATATTAAGAAAAGAAAAATAAAAGGACTCAAGACATTCCACATGTTAATTTCCCTAATTTACATGCTCCTCTCTTTCCTTAAGTTTTTTCGATCAAAATTTTTGGGGATGGCTATCATCTCTCTTTCTTAAATGTTTTTTGTTTAAAAGTTTTTAAAAAAGTTTACTGGTTTATTTCAAGTTAGCTTTTTTACATATTTTTATATTTATTTTTTATAAAAAAAAATTAAAAAATTAAAAATTTTATTAAAAAAATTAGTACAAACACAAGCCTAATGAAATTCATGCACAAAATCTCCCTGAGCCTGAGGTCTTTGTAACCGTGTCGATCAAATTGAATTCCACCATGGTCAAAAGTTATTACAAGAAAAAGGATTGATGATCTAGCTAAGAGTGTATAACTTGCAATTCAAACCAATTCTATTTGTTCATATGAATTGAATTAATTTCGATTTTTAAATCTATCGATTTAGTTTTGAGTTCAAATTAATGCAAAACCCTATAGATTAATTTATTTCCTAAATTAGTTAACTTTAAATGAATTCAAACCAACCGCGAACTAAACTGTATAGATTCTATTATTTATGCAAGGGTTTTGTGAAGAAAAATTAATTTCCATTACCTTTTCATTAATGTTATTGTTCTATTTGTTAAATTTAAAAATACAAATAATTAATTAAGAATTTCATAAAGTTTAAATTTGTTTCTTGGCTTCCATCTGAATTTTCGATGCTTCCTAGGGTTACAATTATGCTATTTGATTCATCTAACTATATTTACAAAAAATCAGCTCAAATACTATTTGAGAATCAAGGCTTTTGAAATGAGTTATATATATATGCTATTTTTTTTAATCATATTATGTCAAAAAGTACTTTTTGAACACAAAAAAATTATTAAAATATATTTAATATTCGAATGAATGACAAAAATTCACTTTTTTGGTACAACAAACAAAAAGTAAATATATAAATTCTTAAACACTGCACATAAAATTTCACTTTTTGCATGGCCTCGGCTTTTTGTGTTGTTCTAGTTGTGTTATATCATTGGGTGGATGTATAAAGTTTGCTTTTAAATCTTACGCTTCATATTATTTTAACAAATTATGACAAAATAGAAATTTTCATAGCATGTCACTTTTTGTGGGATCTATCAAAATTCACTCTTCTTGTACAAAACACGGTGGTGTTTGACATTCTTAAAATTAATAACTTATAAATTATAACAAAAGTTATGAGTGTTTGGTAAAAATTGTAACTTGTAGTTGAAAGATAAAAAAAATAGTAATAAATTATAACAGAAATAGTGAGTGTTTGAAAAAAATTATAATTTATAACTAAAATTAGTAACAGAAAATTAAAAGCCATCATTAGTAATTTCACCAAAAACCCCTAGAGTATATTGCATTAAAAGATAATTATGTAAATTCACATCTTAATAGCCAATAAATTGAGAGAATTTTTACAAAATAAGAATATAGTAATAATCATTTCTCAAATATTTCTTTCCACATATAGTACCCACATATTGCGCATTATCAAAGCCAAACTAATTAATCATGTCATCTTCAAGCTTGAACTTTTATAGAAACTTCTCAATCAATTTTGAATATCCTTCCTTACCTACAAACATAAGCAATCCCAGCAGTCAAATTTAGCATAGCCTGCCCTCTATTGCTCATATATATATATATTTTATTTTTATTTTGTATGAAACATGGATAAGAACAAAAGTACCTTATGTTTTACTTTTTCAAACATATTAGCCTCTTAAATGGTAATCACATTAAATAATAAAAAAAAGTAATCAAATACCACAAAGATTTGACTTTTAAGACTTTGGTATATGTAGGTGGTGGGTAGCTAGCTCATGCCAGCTAATCTCATATAGATAGACTTGGAAAAAATAATAGAAAAATCAATAAAGTACATTTAATAAATAGACATTTGACCAGTTGGCTAGAGCCCTTTGTTTGATTCTTTTGGTTTTTTTAATTAACTGTAAAAACTCAAAGTAGACTATAATTAAAATAAAAAAAAAACGCTAAAAACAAGAAAATAAAAAGATAGCCAAAATTGATATTTTTCTTTAATGGCCTCTTTTTACTACTCTACGGTCTCCCTATTGGGATTGATTCGAATCTTAATATCTGATTTAACAGCTGCCTATTGTTGATTTAGCAATTGTCTATTGTTAATTTAGCAGCTGCCTATTGTTGATTTAGTAGTTTCTATTTTGGTAGTCTCTTATAAATAGGATAACTAGGGTCTCATATTGGTGTGGAGAGTAAATCAATAAGGTAGAGATGTAATGAGAGATGAAAAAATACTGGGGACACGGGAGTAACCTTTGAGCAGGAAAACTGGGTTTGTTTCAGGGCTCGGGTTGTGGGGTGCTTTTGATCTCGGGTTGTACATTCTACAATTATAGTAGATTATCTCTCACCCGTGAATGTAGGCAGGTTGTGCCAAATTACGTGTATTCTCATGTGATATTTTCTTTGATGTGTACATGGATGTGTGCTTCCGTTCGTGTTCGGAGATTGGTGTTCAAATCCCAACAAGTGGTATCAGAGTCGACGGTGGATGATTCAAGTTTGTGGTAGTTGATCGGAGCAAGGTATTTTTTTTTATTTCGTATCGGATAAATCAAAAAAATTTTATTTTGCACAAAAAGAAAAAAAAGGCAGGTTGTGGCGGCACCAAATTAGTTCGGTGAAGGTGGCTTGGTGCAAGCAATTTGGCGCTGCGGATTCATCGGTACAGTCAGAATTTTCAGATTCTGAATAATTTGATGGGATTGGACAGAACGGCTTAGATTGGGATTGATCGGACGAGATCAAATGTGATCAGGGATAATCGTGTTTGATTACGGGTGATCAGAGGAAATCAGAAGCAATCTAGTTTAATTAATGGTGGAAGACTAATCATCAATGGATGTAATTGAAATTTTAGTTGCAGGTGGAGTCAAGTCAACGACGATTTCCTAATTCGACAGATGATTAACAATCAGGACACCTCGACGAATGGGAGTCAGGCATCACGGTGTGGAGGTGCGGGCCATATTGGTTTGAGTGTGACAGATTAACGACGACGGCAGAATTAACATCGATACTATTTATCTTCTGGGTGGTTTGAAGAATTCAATTCAAGGTGGAGATCCTTCGTCTTACCAGAATGCTACTGGCAGATCAAAAGGAAAAGGGCATGCAGGTCGAGGATTGCCGACAGTTCTTCAAGATGGCTGAAAGATTCATGTCAAGATGGAGATTGTTGGGATTGACTCGAATCTCAATATCAGATTTAGCAGCTTTCCTATTGTGGATTTAGCAGCTGTCCTATTGGTGATTTAGCAGCTTTTTTATTGTTGATTTAGCAGCTTTTCTATTGTGGATTTAGCAGCTGTCCTATTGGTGATTTAGCAGCTTTTTTATTGTTGATTTAGCAGCTTTTCTATTGTGGATTTAGCAGCTGTCCTATTGGTGATTTAGCAGCTTTTTTATTGTTGATTTAGCAGCTTTTCTATTGTTGATTTAGCAGCTGCCTATTATTGTTTTAACAGCTTCTGTTTTGGAAGTCTCCTATAAATAGAATAACTAGGGTCTCATATTGGAGTGGAGAAACGGGATTTATTTTAGGGATCGGGTTGTGGGTGTTGGATTTTGAGGTATTTTTTATCTCAAATTTGTACGTTCTATAATTATAGTGGATTATCTCTCTCCCGTTGATGTAGGCAGGTTGTGCGGAATCACATACATTCTCGTGTGATATTTTCTTTGGTGTGTGCATGGATGTGTGCTTCCGTGCGTGTTCAGAGATTGGTATCAGAGCTAATGGTGGATGATTCACAACAAGTGGTATCGGAGCCGACGGTGGACGATTCGGAGCCGTGGCGGGTGTTTGGAGCAAGGTATTATTTTTGATTTTCGATTCGATATAAATTAAAAATTAATTTGCACAAGAGAGGAAGAAGGAAAAAGATAGTGGACTGTTAATAGCTTTGAACGTAGTTTGATTTTGTTTGGATTCTCAAAAGAAAGTTGATTTTGTTTTGATTGCCATCAACGAAAATCACGGGCACAGAAGATTTTGGGAATGGAAAGAGAAATCAAATCAACGGATTAGGACTTAAGCAAGGAAACAAATCTTAGTTTTTTGATAGAGTGTTGTGAGGGCATGAAATCAACCGTTTGAATGTTTTTGTTATATCGAATCGTATATATAATAAAAAAATTCAACACGGATATGTATCCTAAGATTTTTTAGCGTTGCGGATTCATCCGTATGATCAGAATTTTTAGATTCTGAATGATTTGATGAGATTAGACCAATTGGCTTAAATTGGGATTGATTGGGCGAGATTAAAGGTGATCAGGAAATATCGAGTTTGATTGCGGGTGATCAGAGGCAATCAGAAGCAATCTGGTTCAATTAATGGTGGAAGACTAATCATCAATGGTTGCAGCTGAAATTTTAGTTGCAAGTGGAGTCAAGTTAAACGACGATTTCCAAATTTGACATATGATTAGCAATCAGGACCCCTCGACGAATAGGTATCGATCATCTCAATGTGGAGGTGCGGGCCATGCTGGTTTGAGTGTGGCGGATTAACGATGACGATGGCAGAATCAACAACGATGCTGATTATCTTCTGGGTGGTTTGAAGAATTCAAGTCAAGGTGGAGATCCTTCATCTTACCAAAAAGCTACAGGCAGATCAAAAGGAAAAATGCGTGCAGGTCGAGGATTGCCGACAGTTCTTCAAGATGACTGAAAGATTCGAGCCAAGGTAGAGATTGTTAGGATTGACTCGAATCTCAATATCTAATTTAGTAGCTATCTATTATTGGTTTAGTAGTTGTCTATTGTTGATTTAGCAGCTTTTCTATTGTTGATTTAGTAGCTGCCTATTGTTGATTTAACAGTTGTCTATTGTTGATTTAGTAGCTTTTTTATTGTTGATTTAGCAGCTGCCTATTGTTGATTTAGCAGCTTCTATTTTGGTAGTCTCCTATAAATAGGATAGCTAGGGTTTCATATTGGTGTGGAGAGTAAATCAAGGGGGTAGAGATGTAAGGAGAGATAGAAAAATACAGGGGACACGGGAGTAACATTTGAGCGGAAAAACGGGATTTGTTTTAGGGCTCAGGTTGTGGGTGTCGGGTTTTGGGGGATTTTTGATCTCGGGTTTGTACATTCTACAATTATAGTGGATTATCTCTTACCCTTGGATGTAGGCAGATTGTGTCGAACCACGTATATCCTCGTGTGATATTTTCTTTGATGTTTGCATAGATGTGTGCTTCCGTTTGTGTTCGAAAATTGGCGTTCAAATCCAAACACTCCCCACCCACAGTCGGATTTCAATAATAACTTACCCTGCATTAGTAAAGTAAAAAGTGAACCCAATACAATTGTGAGGAGGGACTACTGTTTTTATTTATTTTTAGATGTAAAGCCAAGTTGAACAAAAAGGTAAAAAAAGAAATAAAAACTTAAAAAATTCACTAAAAATAAAATTATCGCTAGAAAAGTTAAGAAAAAAAATCTCTTGCCAAACGGGGCTTACAACAATATTTATTAACCCAAAACTCTCACATCCAAAAGACCATTAAATTCATCATTAAACTTCAGAAAAAGGCTAATAATGTAGACATCACTTATAAGAGTTTATATGCGCCTCTTAAGCCAAGCCCCAAAAATTTGTAACCAAACCACAATACTTCACAACCATTATCCAACAAAATATTCAAAGCAAAGCCCACTACAAACATTCATACTCATAGGCTACTAAAGTTTGTATCAAACACATGGCCGCGTTTGTAACGCAACATTAAAATGTAAATTAAATTATAATCTTGTGACTACATTATTCCTCCGTTCGTTTATAACATCTCAACTTGGGATTAACATTGGGATTAACAAGCTGTTGGATTGTTAATCCAACAAAGCTGTGGGATTATTACGTATCGATTTAGGTGATGTTTGGAATTGCTAAAATTAGTAACTTATTAATTGTAACTTGTAGTTTGTAACTTGTAACAGAAGTTGTGATTGCTTGATAAAGATTATAACTTATAACTAAAATAAAAGAAAAAATAGTACTAGTTTGTAGCAAAAATCGTGAGTGTTTAACCTGTGTTTGGACTAGCTTTTTTTTGTAACTTTTAGGCTTTTCGACTTTTTTGTAAAAAAGTAGGTGTTAAATCATGTAGAAAAATAAGAAAAAAGTGAAAAAAAACTTGATAAGACAAATTAGTTGGCCTTTTTATGGCTTAATAGCTAAAAAGCTTGACTTTTAAGCTAGCTCAAAAACTGGCTTAGAATATATTATAACTTGTAGTTAAAATTAGTAGAAAGAAACTAAAAACTAGTAGGATTAACTTTGCCAAATATTCACTAATCTCAAATAGACTTGAAATCATTGCTAATCTTACGGAATTATAAATCCCTTACTATTGAAATTCTCTCGATATTACTCACAAGATTAACAATCATCAAATGCTAAATTAATACAAATAAAATATCAACAATAAACCAGAATAAATCAAGCAACACAATATTTGCATGAAAAACCCCCAAGACAGGGAAAAAAAATCATACGTGACCAATCTCGTCAAGAATCAAACACTATAATATGTGATGGTTACAAGATATCTTATAAATAGCTATCGAAACTACAACCTAAGAATGTAAGCCTAGTCTTGTCGAGCATATGTATTTCAAACCGTGCTTGAATCTTATAAACAGCTATCGAAACTACAACCTAAGAATGTAAGCCTAGTCTTGTCGAGTTTACGTATTCCAAACCGTGCTTGAATGTCATCGAAATGCTCTACGAACTTGAAAATGAAGAAACTAAACCCTTGATGATTTCCAAAGAAACCTTAATGATCTAAAATCATCTCATGAATCTTTAAGCAAATACAAACTCTCTAAAAGAGCTCTGATAAGCTTTCTCGAAAGAAAGAGAGAGGGAGAGAGAGAGAGATTTTTATCCATTGCTAGAGCCCTAAATGTTGATATAAAGATCTTCCGCATAAAGATAGATCACTCGATCTCTTTACTAATTGATTGTTAGTCGACCTCGATCGATCTATCTTAAACAGTTTGCAACAATACCTTCAGAACTTTTGCCAATAGCCTCATATCACTTCAAGGCTTTCATCTATGACTAAAAGAATTCAACAATAGGGGGAAAAAAGGGTAAAATACAACATCCTTCCCTTAAGTTTGTCTTGATGACATTACTACGGTAATACCCATAATCTTTTGGAAATTACCCCCTCTCTCAGTTGACTGTTACGTTAATTAGCAAAAACTGATGACATCAACAACTAATTTTTTAAAATTCTCAAGTTTAACCGTTAGTGTCCGTCTTTACTCTTCTCTGTCCTAAAAATTCTTCGCAATCATTTTTACCATTAGTTCCACTCTCTCTCTCTCAATAATCATGACCATCTTTTTACTTCCTCTTCACTTCAACAAACACCACCGTAGTCTTAAACACCGTCGTAGTCTTGGCCAAAGTTATTTTGCACCTATTTTACGTATCAACTCCTAGAAATATCAAGAGGCTCCCCAAACCTCCTCCAAGTTCAGCACCACTATCAATTATGTGGCATTGTCGTTGTCGGTAAGATTATTCTCGGGAAAATACAATCGTATGGATATATTTTAACTCATCAAACCCATTACACTTTATTTCTTTTATTTTAGCTTTCAGACAAAGTAAACTTCAAATTGGTTGCTGGTCTCAATTCATTTATCTCATCGATCAGGTCAGCTTGATACACTAAAAACCTGATCTTTGACTTCTCTAGAGAAGCAATGTGGATGATCATGTGGTGACCACAACCCTTGGGAGTCACGCCATCTTGTGGAGTTCATCTCTAAATGCAAAGGCCCTCATAATTGGGAGCACCACTTGGTTATGCCTCTGAGCCACCCAATAATTTTTCTCTAAAGAGTCATTCCAAGTTGCTATACTAAATCCTAACCATTCTTCACAAAATGGCCTTATACAAAGTAACTACAAGTGGATTTATTTAATCGCCTGAACAAGAGTAAAACTACTTTTGACTCCATAATAACCTTGTTTATTATAACTGATCACTATCCCATGCTCAAATCACCAGAGAGAGAGAGAGAGAGAGAGAGAGAGAGAGAGAGAGAGAGAGAGAGAGAGAGAGAGAGAGAGAGAGAGAGAG
>JAOTRH010202771.1:0-11177 GCA_034768845.1 Heliamphora exappendiculata | reverse complement strand
ATATAAATATGAAACCACGAATGCAAAAATATCTCAAATGTTTCTCATTAATATGCTAGGGATCAAGAATAAAAAAACCTAAAAAGTATGGCTTTTCAGTATACATTCTTAACAGTAACCTCTTTTTAAAAGGATCTACAAGGTTGTCTTCTGATACAATCTTGGTCACATCAACATCATCCCTCTGTATAATTTCCCGTATTAGATGATACTTACATTAAATGTGCTTTCCTTTGTTGTGGACCCTTGGTTTCTTCGAGTTTGCAATCGCTCTGCTATTATCACAATAAAGTGTAATAGCTGACTAAACTGAAGAGACTACATCTAGATCCAACAAGAAGTTCCTGAGCCAAACAGCCTCCTTGGCTACTTTAGAAGCTGCCACATACTCAATCTCCATGGTGGAATCAGCAATGCAGGACTGCTTGATACTCCTCTAACTAATAGCTACACCTCCTAAGGTAAACACATATCCTGAAGTAGACTTATAGGAATTCTTGTCTAACTGAAAATCTGAGTCTGTGTACCCCAAATGTACTAGACTGTGTGCTGGGAAAACAAACATATAATCCTTAGTCCTTTTTAGGTACTTGATTATATTCTTTACTACAGTCCAGTGCTCCTGCTTTGGTTAGACTGATATCTGCTAACTATACCAACGATAAAGCAGATGTTGGATCTAGTGCAAAGTATAACATACATTAGGCTGCCTACTGTTGAAGCATATGGAACCGCCTTCATCTTCTTTATCTCATCAGGTGTCTTAGGACACTAATTTTTGGATATAGTGATTATATGCCTAAAATGGAGAAACCCTTTCTGAGAATCCTGCATGCTGAAATGAGCAAGGATATCATCGATATACTTTGCTTGTGATAAGCCCAACATTCTTTGTTTTCGATATCGTATAAGCTTGATCCCAAGGATGTGACTGGCTTTTCCCAAGTCCTTCATATCGACCTGTCCAGATAACCATACTTTTACCATATATAATGTCCACACATCGTTTTCAATGAGTAAGATATCATTAACATAAAGTACTAGAAAGATCACCATGCTTTCGTCACGATTCTTGTACACATATGATTCATTTGGACTCTGATAAAAACTATATGACTTTATGACTTGATCATATCGAGTATTCCAAGACCCCGATACCTGCTTAAGTCCATAAATGGATCTCTTAAACTTACACAACATGTACTCCTGACCCTTTGCTATGAAACCGTCTGGTTGTACCATATATATACACTCGTCAATACTTTCGTTAAGGAAAGCTATCTTGACATCTATTTGCCAGATTTTATAATCGAAATAAGCAACAATGGATAAGAGAATTCGGATATACTTAAGCATGACTACCGGCGAAAACGTTTTCTCATAATTAATCCCTTCTTTCTGAGTGAACCTTTTGCAACAACTCTAGTTTTGAAGGTTTCAACCTTCCCGTTTGCTCCTCTCTTCCTTTTGTAGATCTACTTGCATTCAATGGGTTTTATCCCTTCGGATCGTTCTACAAGTTCTCAGACCTAATTGGAATACATAGATTCTATCACAGAATTTATAGTCTTTTGCTAAAGATCTATATCTTTGTTCTGATGTGCTTCATTATAGTTACAGGGTTCGGTATACAATTTTGCAAAAATCCTATTAAAAGATTCTCCTAAGAACATATACCGATCAGATTGATAAACAACCCTCCCACTGCGACAAGACACTATATGTGTCTGTGTACTAACAGAAACACGTTGTGTAGAATCTGAACCCTGTGCATCAGCATCCTGTTTATAATTTGCACATATCTCGATAATCCTCCCACTATGACGAGGCAATAGAATATCGGTTATTTGTGGTTTTCCTTATATTCTATTGGTATTTTCTCTCATTTCTTCCAGAACAATATTACTTTTAGGCATGTGGTCCATAATATAATCCTCCTCCAAGAATCAGGTATTTGTGCTAACAATAACCTTTTAATCCGTAGGATTATAAAATAGACCATCCTTCATTCTCTTGGGATACCCCACAAAGAAACATACTTCTATTCTTGGTTCCAACTTACCCGCATTCCCTTTCAATACATGTACTGGACACCCCCAAATCTGAATGTGTTTTAGACTAGGCTTACGCCTGGTCCACAATTCTGTGAGAGTAGAAGCTACTAACTTATAAGGTACCAAGTTCAGAATGTAAGCCACTGTCTCTAATAAGAGTCCTCAAAATGAATCGGGTAAACCTGAATAACTCATCATAGAACTTACCATCTCCTTAAAAGTCCTATTCTTTTTTTCTGCTACATCATTTTGCTACGAAGTACCAGGTGCAGTCAATGGGGATATAATCCCTTATGATGACAAGTAGTCCCCAAACTCTTCAAGGAGGTATTTCCCACTATAGTCGGGTTTTAGTGAGTTGATACTTTTACCCAGACGCTTCTCCACCACCGTCTTGAATTCTTTAAAATTTTCAAAGCATTCAGACTTACGGTGTATCCATACCTTGAGTAGTCATCAATGAAACTAACAAAGTACTCAAAGCCACCTCTAGCCTGGATTGTCATAGAACCACACATCAGAATGAACCAGTTCCAAAGGTTCTTCAGCTGTATAGCCTTTGGCCAAAAATGGCATCTTGGTCATCTTTCCCTCTAAGCAAGATTCACAGACTAAAAGTGCCTCCACTTTCAATAAATTTAAAGTTCCATCTACTACTAGTCTGTTTATCCTTTTTAGATTAAAATGACCTAAGCGTAAGTGTTAAAGAAATATTTGGTTCATTAAAAAGGAAAACTTTCTCATATTTGGTAAATTTGATGTGTTATTCATTTCAATTAGTTGCAGTGTAGGAGAGATAGGAGATACAACATACAGATCATCTATTAATGTACCAGAACAAATACAATATTTATTTTTTTCACAACCACATAGTCATCGAAATGAATAGAATACTTGTTCTTTATTAAACTTAAGACTGAAATTAAATTTTTTATAATCGAAGGTACATAAAGATAATCATTTAGAAGTAATATCTTATCTCTACTAAAGCTGAAAGTGACATCTCCTACTACAATTGCTGCCACCCTTGTATTATTGCCCATATGTAGGTATATTTTTCCATCACTAAGCTGCCTAATTTCTTGGAACCCCTACAAAGAATTGCAAACATGATTAGTGACTCATGTATTTACACACCAGGTATTGGTAGATAATGCCGCTAAATATTTTTTCAATGCCCAAACTGGTTACAGTGATAGCACTTACTGTAGACACCCCAATTTGACCCCGCCTAATCTTAGTTGAATTCGATGATGAAAACAGGTGGAATAGTACCTCGGTACAATCCTCAGGAAGTGATCCAAACTCGGTACTTGAACCCGAAACCTTCAAGCAAACAAAATTTTGACGAATCATCAAAACTTGCTGCTTAAGTAAGCTGACCGCCAACTACCATCATGACGATTGCCATAGAACTTTATGAAAACTCTAGCCAAAAGTGGCGACCACCAACTACCATCATGGAGATTGCCATAGAACTTTGTGGACCTTTTAAAAAACATGGTGACTGCCAACTTGCATTGTGGCAACCGCCAACTCTAAATGGCCTGACGTGTCCCCAAAACATAGCGGCTTCTTATTGGATAAAGAACTCTATAAATACCGTACCTCTAGTACATTTTCAGGGACATAATTTGAGTGAGAGGTTTTGAGAGTGAAGCTCTGCCGAGACGCCGAGCAATTTCGACCCCCGATGCCGAACCCCTGCTGAAATACCGAGTCCCAAACCTCCAATACTTACATCTGAAGTCCTAACTTGGAATCACTATCCAAGGATTGAAGCACATTCCCCAATTTGAGGATTCCATAGTCCAGGTATTTTCGCTTGGATCCCCGGTCTTTTTAACCCCTATTCTCTCTCTTTTGGGGTGATCGGGTTACATTTAATCTCAATTCATGTAATCCTTCTTATTTACATTGTTAATTATGCCCTTATTTAATTGCTTTCATTTAGCTTAATCTTTTAATCAATTGCTTAATTCATACATTTACACTAAGCAAATTGTCATTTTTTTAATATATTCATCAAATTAGTGTTAATATAATTGAACGATATGACTAAACAATGTCAATATTGTTGTAATTCAAAGCACTTACATAAAAATAGTTATAATCGTCAATATTACATCCATTTAATTCTAGCATTTCTTTTCTTCTCTTTTCTTTTATGCTAATTTCATGTTCTAGCATTCATTTTCTTTCATTTTCCTTTAGTTAATCTAATTTTTCTTCTAATAGCATTCTATTTCATTTTCTTTTATTTTCTTGTAATATTCATTTAATGCTCCACTTTATTTTTGTTTTTTTAAGCTTAACATTTTTTTTTCTAGTTTTTATTTTCTTTTATTTAATAGTAGTGTAATTTTCTTTTCAAGCTTCTTTTTTTTTCTTGAAATGTAGTTTTATTTTTCTTTTTAATGTCTCGTTTATTTTCTTTAATACTAATGTTTTATTTTTTTTCTTTTCTTTATTAGCTTAAAACGTTCAATTTAACATTTCTTTTTCTCTAATATTAGTATTTTTTTTCTATTCTTATAAAGTTTCTTTTCTTCTTTTTAATTACTAGCTTTAATTTTCTTGCATTTTCTCTTCATTTCTTGTCCTATTATTATTAGTTTTATTTTTTTTTCTTTTTGTCATTTTCTTTTTAATGTTAACATTATTTTCTTTTATTGTATTAAACCCAAAAAATTACAAAAAGTCTTTTAAGTTTCATCTCTAAATGTTAGCACAAATTTTCTTCTCTTTTGTTTTTTTTCTTTTTTATTTTCTTTTGTCTCTTTTTAAAAAAAAATATAAAATGTAAATAGTTAGTTTTTTTTAATAGTCTAATAAATATTTTCTAACATTTTCATTTTAGCATAATTTTTCTTTTGTGACATCTTTCTTTTCCTTTAAATATTTGAATTCTCTTTTATTATAAAACCCTTGTTTTAAGTCTCTTTGTTAAGTAAGTTTTCTTTTAATGTAGAATTTTCTCTTTTGTACAATTTTTATTTTACACTTAGTATTTTTTTTCATGTTAATGCCAATCTAGTTTATTTTGATAACATGCATATTTTTGGTACTTTCTTTAAAATATCCTGTGTTTAGAATAGTTTAGCTTATTTTATTAGCAAACCATGTTTAGTTAGTTTTGGCATCTTTTAATATATTTTTGTTCTTTTATTCAAACCATGCTAGTTTAGGTTATTTTTATAAAATCACATGCGGATGTGTTCCATGTATCCCTTAGTTAGAAATTGCATGCCATAAGATTTAGAATTTTATCCCTTTATTTGTTATAATTTGGAGTGTTATATACATATGTTATGTATTTTTCATATTTCATTTTAGATATTCTCTTTTCGTCTCTATTTTTTTATTTGCATGTATTTGAGAAATTCTATTAAAAGAACCAATGATGATTAGTAGAGGTCAATCTTATGGTTGGGCGAACGGGGTCCCTAATACCTTCCCCGATTCGTAACTTAGCCTCTGAACCCTCTTTCTCTGGTTAACGTTTTTAAGATCAGTAGTGTTTTTTGTTTTTCTTAGTTTTTTCTCAAAAACTAAGTGGCGATTCTATTTTTAATTAAAAGGGGTTTTCAAATTTTGGCTTTCAAGGTGTTAAAATATTTTTCAAACATTTTTGAATCCCCATTTTTTGAAGCATTTTGCAAAATCTCTAAACCCCAACGCCACAGTATTTTCTGGCAACTCTACTAGGGACTGGTTTCCAAAATCAAATAAGAGGGCTAGACTCAAAAGCATCATTGGTTCTTAATAAGAATTTCCCATTTTCATTTTTGCATGCATGTGTATTGTTCTACAACCCCCCTGCCTGGTCAACCTGATGCCCTGAACGTTAATTCCTTTCATGGATTATTGGAGAGACGGGCAACCCTTACTGGTTGTACGCTTCCATAGGTGCAGTAAAAGAGTTCTGGCGTACTGTTTGACCATGTCCTGTACCACTATAGGCATAGGAAGTATATACTTGGCTCTATTCAAAAGGTACCCTGTTCAATTGACTAAAACTGACCTTTTTGCATATAGTGAACTTAGAATTCCCCCAATTAGGTGCTGTTAACCCTAGTAGGATTATGTGTTTTGTTAATTGTATGTTTTAATTGTTATTGCTAGGAATGTTTGTTTAGCTTAGGATAGTTCCTCCTCTGGGTTTGACCTAGGTTTTCTGTTATCATTTGCTTAGGCTAGCTTTTTCTTCGGATTGTTACCCGAGTTTTGTCCTTCACCATATCTAGCTTTCACGCCATAGTCTTCTTCTCGGGGTCGCTCCCGTGTTTCATTTTAAAGCCTCTAGGTTAGCTCTCCTCTGGGTTTTTCCCCAGGTCGTTGGTTTCCTCCGCCTTTCTTAGGCTCATTTCTTCCAAACCCTTGGCATAGGCTCATTTTTTCCAAACCCTTATCATACCTATGAGAGCTAGTTCTCTTTCCCTACCGTTACGTTGCCTGAACCGACCTCTTGAGAGTTAAAACTGTTTCCCTGCCAAAACGATGTCCGCTTAGATAAACCTTTCCTCTAGAATTTGATTGATCTATCCCCTTAGTTCACATCCTGAGTTTTCAGATGTTCAGTTGTTATGCTGCTGACATGAGCGTAACAGGAGCATTATTTTAGTTTTAGCTGTTTTAGATATCTGGGATATTTGTTGTATGTTGTCAAATTTTTTCCAAAAATTGTCTGAGACTAGTTATTCTGCTTACAGGATTTAGGTTTTTCTGTGGGTTACCATTGATCTGAGAAGAGTACAGTCGACACGAGTCTGGATGAGATTAGGATCAGGCAGACTTCACAGAGTATCTAAGTCAACTGACATGGCAAAAAATGAGGTGAATCTGGCAGCCCTAATGAGGGCGATTACTGATATACAGAGAGCCGTAGAGTAGCAAACCTAGGCTCAAGTGCAATGTCATACACAGATCTGGGCAATTCAGGCCCGTATTCCTGTTGTGAATGGACAACTGGATGACACAAATGAGAACACTAAAGACTTTTGGGATGACAATCAAGTCCCCGATGGGCCCCAAGTTATTCCACCACCACCACGGAACCCTCAGCAGGTGATAGTTGATGAAGAAAATATTACGCAGTCTAGAGAATCTGCACTGATGGAAAAGATTGACTGGATGGAAAAAGTGTTGAGAAAAGCAAAAGGTGTAGAGGAATACATGTTGGAGTACGCGGCTTGTACCTATTCCTAGATGAAAAATTATCAAAAAAGTTTAAAATGCTAGAGATGGAGAAGTTTGATGGCACTGGAGATCCCCGCATTCATCTGAGAATGTATGTCGGAACCCTGTCCCCCATGGGGATCGATGATCATCTTAAAACCCAATTATTCCACCGATCGCTTTCTGGGGCAGCGCAAAAGTGGTTTCTCTCTTTAGAAGTGGCCAAAACTAGAACATGGGAGGATATAGCCACCGCCTTCATCAGTCAGTATAACAACAACGTCCAGCTGGATGTCACTACTCGAGAGCTTGAAACAACCCGACAAGAAAATTAAAAATCTTTTGTTGACTTCTTGACCCGTTAGAGGGGCAAAGATGCAAAAATGACAAGCAGGCCAACTGAGAAAGAGCAGGTGAGGATTGTGGTTAAGAATATGTAGTCTCCATTAAAATGCTACCTCATCACGCAGGCACTTTTCACCTTTGAGCAGCTGTTCGATGCTGGGGTGCAAATCGAGGATGCTATTCAATCTGGTGATATTGAGATGACAGAATTCAGTCAGAAACCATCAAGAAGGACATTCCCCACAACCAACCAGAATCAATCCACTACAACTAACCTCGTGTCCCGCTCGGGCGAGGTGAACCTTTTGAACCCTTCTTCCACTCATCAAACAAGCAACCTTCAGCAGTCAGGCGATGCTCAGCAAACACAATAACGGCAGTGAAGAACTTTCACTCCCCTCAACATTTCTTTATCCACCGCCCTGAGTCAACTCGTCGAGAAGGGGCTTATCAAGCCATTGGAACCCATGCCTGTACCTGATCCCCTACCGCCAAGGTTCAATGCTTCTCAATACTGCACCTTCCACCAAGTTCACAGGTATCTGACTGATAAATGCATGAGGCTACATCATGAGATTCAAAATCTCATCGATAACAAGGTGATCCCACCGCCATCTGCCACCCCAAAGCCAAATGTCACGACTAACCCACTGCCAAATCATGCCAGATAGGCTGGGGTAAATTACACATCTCTGGGGGATTCAGAGGACCCTAGTTGATATATCTGTTCAGCATTCCTACCACGTTCTCATATTTCAGTAACTGAGGATCAGACGGCATGCTCATTTATCGTGGTTAGAGGCAGTCGAGATAGGATGGAAAAATGGAATGATAATGCCTAGGAATGGTATCGGCCGATAATACAAGTCTACCAATAATAGTTGGAGCGTAACGAAGAAGAAAATTAGCCGCTAGACTATCCCGCCCGACCATATGGGTTTGGTCATGTGCTTGATGGAATAACTCTCCCTCAACTTTTTTAGGAGGAAGTATATGTCAACGAAATGCAGTCCTACTGGCTAGTAAGGGTCATACTAAAGTCAAATGGGGCTGAGTGGTCTAACTTTTGGGCCACTCAGGAATAGCAAGTGGACTTTATCGAAGAAGACATATAGGAAGAGGTTGACAATACATGGGCTATTGAAGATGACGAGAAAAGAAGGAAAAGGGTAGTTGTTGGTGACCTAAATGATCTGTGGGCGTTTGAAAGCCCTATGCACGTAAACGAAGTGAGACAGACTAATAATGCGATGCCAAGATTATGGGATCCCAAAAACGGCGTAGAACACCTAACTAGAAGTGGACGACATTTTAAGCCAGCTCAGTTAGAGAGAGGATAGCCACCTGAGAAAGGAAAAGAAACAGAGCAAGGGGAGGAGGATGATGCTGTACTGAGACAGTTGAAAAAGACATAGGCCAACATCAGTATCTGGGGCTTATTGATGGCTTCACATAAGCACAGGCAAGCTATTTTGAAGGAGTTGAACAAGGCCAGTGTCTCGATAGATGCAACCCCCAAGCAGCTTATTGGGCTTATTCTACCAGCCGTCGAACCAAAAGTTATTCCCTTTTCTGATAAGGATTTGCCCGCTGAAGGAAAAAGACACAACAAGCCACTACACATCACTGTCAAGTTCCTGGAAAAGTGGGTCCCGGTAACCCTCATTAATAATGGGTCTGCCTTGAATATTTGCCCATTAAGAACGGTCGTCTGCTTAGGAATGAGGCCAGACTAGTTCACACCGAGCAATCAAGGAGTCCAGGCTTACGACAACATAAGGAGGGACGTACTGGGACTGGTGTCGTTTGCGGTAACAGTAGAGCCCTTGGAAACGTCGATCGAGTTTCATGTACTTAAGGTACCTGCATCTTTCAACCTACTATTGGGAAGTCCTTGGCTGCATAACCCAAGTGTCCAGGCTGTACCATCAACTCTCCATCAGAAACTAAAACTAATAAGAAATGGGACAGTATTAACTATTCACGGGGAAGACATGATTCATCCCCCGAGAGCAGTAGAGGGCTCAACCCTGTTGGAAGTACAGCATGGTGAAGGTGACATATTGCTCAGTGGTTTCCAGTTTGACGAAGCTCAGGCTGTGCAGATGTTGTTGAATGAGGAGAAAATGTACATAAACCCGCGGACAGTGACAATGATGAAGAAAATGTCCTTTTTCCCTGGTATGGGAATAGAACGTAAGCAGTAGGGAATTCTGGAACCCGTTCAGGTATTACCGACTTCACACCGTTTTGGTCTTGGGTATGAACCAATAGAAGAAGATTTAGATGGGCTTAAGAGGGGACGAAAAGCCAATTATACTGGAACGCTCAATGGGTACTTCGTCAAGGAAGGGAAAGATTTTCCATACTGCGGCTTTTCAGAACCATGGATCGGTGAGGAAACCAACCAAAAGCTGACAGGGTTGGAGATCTTTTTCAACCATCAGTTGTCTGATACAGAAGAGGAAGAGACAGTGAAAGGGGAGAAAATTCAAGAAGAAGACTGGACCGACAAGCTCGATGGGATTGACATGGGAATGCTGTTTAATAAAAAGATGGCTCAGCTGCATGTGACTGAATCAGATTATTTCATGATGGGTTTCAGCGCACCAACCGACTGCACCAAGCTTATCGTCGATGCGGCCACAAAAGAAGTGAATAACTGGACCCTCGAGTCTTGTAATACGCAGGTTGTCTATCCTAAGTCCAAGTTTGAGTCGAAATCGGTAATCGAGGGCACATCTGTTGGCGCGCCTCTCCCTGCTTTTACCATTGGGTTTGTAATCCCCCCAGTTTTTAATGAAATGAACAAGATTTTCGGTTACTGTGCTTTATTTGATTTATTTCATACGCTTTCTGACAATTTTGAATTCGACGGGGATATTCTCGAAGAAATAAAATTTTTAATAAAAAGAGAAGAAGAAATGCGTGCCCAACCAATAATTAAAGAAACTTTGTCAATAAATTTGGGTAATAAAACTAACCCGTAAAATGTTCAAATTGGTTCTTCTTTATCCAAAGTTGAACAAGAACAATTAATAACTTTGTTAAAAGAATTCAAAGATGTATTTGCATGGTACTACGAAGATATTCTTGGAATTGATCTTAACATTGTCCAGGATCGTATCCCCTATACCCTAATGCTTAACCGGTCAAACAAAAATTAAGACGGATCCAATCAGAATGGGCTCTGAAGATCAAATAAGAAGTTGCCAAACATATCAATCTTGGGTTCTTGATGGTAACTGAGTATCCAAAATGGGTAGCGAACATCGTGCCAGTTTTAAAGAAGGATGGTCGTATTCGAGTTTGCATGGATTTTCGAGACCTCAACAAGGCTAGCCCGAAAGACAATTTTCCGCTACCGCACATTGATGTCTTGGTGGACAGTACAGCGAGGCACGCCTTGCTGTCATTCATGGATGGCTTCTCCAGATACAATCAGATTTTAATGGATCCCGAAGACAGGGAAAAGATGACATTCACCACGCCTTGGGGCACCTACTGTTATCGTGTAATGCCATTTGGTTTGAAAAATGCAGGGGCAACCTATCAAAGGGCTGCCACTACATTGCTGCATGACATGATACATAAGGAGGT
>JAOTRH010202760.1:0-11178 GCA_034768845.1 Heliamphora exappendiculata | reverse complement strand
AAACTAGAAATTAATTCTAGACTAAATTTTTAAATTTTGATTTTTTGGAGGATTCTAAAAATTAGAGACATCGTGGTTTTGGTATCGTGATATTCAAGCACAATGCGACGATTAATGTGAATTCAACAGAAGTGATTAGATCATCACTTAGTACGAGTTCATAAATTAGCATGTAAGTCGTCTATTGGAACTATTATTGCTTAAAGTACTTGGCTTTACTTGGACTTGAATTGGTTTTATGATTTTTACTCAAGTTGAAAATCATTACTCACTTTTCCTTCTTCCTGCGTTGATTGTGCTTTTCTAGGATTAATTAGTGATTAATCCTATTTGGAGTAGTTGTACAAAGATTAATTTTACTATATTTTTTAATAGATTTAGTTCTAATATTTGAAAAGTAATTATACTTGATTGGTTTGTCTTTATTTAATATCTACAAAAATGTGTTAGTCATTGTAACATACATAATGGTAGCTTCCAATTCAAAGTCACATTCGAGATCTAGTTTCCAAATATTGTATTTTTGATTAATTTCTATCTTATCTATGTCATAAAAAAAAAAATCAAATCAAACTAGATTATAAGTCATTGACCTAAGAATGGTATTAACACATGCCTAAATATGATATTAACTCATATCTAAAATGATTAGAACATATTGTTAGAATAATTCCATTCTAGAGATCCCATTCAGGAAATATGGTGATTGAAATTGTAGTTATAGAAGAAGGTTTTTTTTCCTTATTGTGTAGTTTGTACATACAAATCTCACTATCTAAATATGGTATTTAACCAAAAAAAAGAAAACTATCCAAGTAAAAAAAATTTAAAAAAATTAATCTATAAAAAATTAAAAAAATTTCAACAAGCAGAGAAATTTATCATCTTCAAATTATAAATAAATTTCTCGATTTCAAGATTTGAGAAATTAATCGATTTTGAAATCAATAAATTTCATAACTTAGAAAATTTCTAGGTTCGTTAAGAAATCAAAATTAATATATTGAAATCTAAATAATTTCCTTATAGTAATAAGAAATTTTTTATTTTTTATAGAAAAGAAATTTCTCGATGTCGAAGTTGATAAATTTCAGAACTGATATATATAAAAACAAAAAAGCATGTGTTATGCACAATTAAATATAAGAATGAGTAATATAAATTTTTATAATATATATTTTTGGTGAATGAATAACATAATAAATTTAAAAATATTTTGAAAAAAATAAAATGCTGAAACAAACAACATGCAGAGATTTTCCGTTTTCAATACACTTTCTAACTGAAATAAGTTAGCAATTAACTCGATGGAACCAACTCTAGTAAAATGCGGGAAGATCAAAGCTAGCTATAAGCATCAAAATGCCACTTGTAATTAATCGAGCAAAATAATTAAATCCCATTTATGTGTGCATATATGGCATCTAAATATAGTACACACACATGTTTTATTTAAAGAATCTTTAGTACGAAGGTGGGTTCTTGTTTTTTTTTTTTAAAATTATTGTTAACTTATTAAAATTGGAACTCAACTTAGAAACCCATAATCCCATTCAACAAATTATGGTAGGAGATTTGAATATCTATAAATAAAATGTTCAAATTCCACGCATTGTGAGATCATGATGAACACCGAATTGGGGTCTATGTTGTGAGTTACTCACATCAAGAGGTGCTGTGAGGTAAAAATTATTTTATTTGAAATTTTAAAATTTAATTAAAATCGTTCATTATGTTCAATTCACCGAGAAGGTAATTTTTGTGAAAAATTAAAACAATCAGACATCATTACTTATTTGATCAGAGTATATTTGTTTTGAAAAAATTAATTGACTTATAATATTTTTAGAATAAACTGTCAAACAAATACATTCGCATCATATAGCTAACAATTTTTGATTGATTTAATTTTTTTACAAGAATTATCTGCTCGATGAGTTTAGTATAATGAACGATTCTGATTAAATTTTGAAATCCCGAATAGAGCAATATTAACAACATCTCTTCACAGTAGCGACTCAAGTTCGATGAAGATGTAGCCAACAAGATATTTGGATTAGTTTATTTTTAAAATTAGATATGATACTTGAATTCAAACTTATTTTTTTCTTCAAATTTCATAAAATATTTTTGTAATTTTTCTGCTTGTCATCTCCCTCACTACCACGGCCATAACCACCTACAATTGTTAGGACCTCCACTAAGCCTATGTTTGGCTTAGTTTTTTTTTAAAATTTTTTGCTTAAATTTTTTTTAAAAAGTTTATTGATTTTACTTAAGTTGACTTTTTCACATCTTTTTACATTTATTTTTTTATAAAAAAACTAAAAAATCTAAAAAAAAAAACTAATCCAAACGCATGTTAAATTAATATTTTTCCCTCAAATTTTATTTATTTCAACTCAGCCCCCATCTCTCAACCTAGATGTGAGTTATTCTTTTGCAATGTCTTCCCACTAGTTCCAAATCAAAACATTTCTCTTATCTGATGAGTTTTTTTTTTTAATTGAAAAAGTTTCTTACAAAATAAACAGAGAAAATAAAATATAAATGAAGTATCAAGAAAAAAACCCTCATAAAGAGTAAAAAAAAATTGCACAAATTATTTTAAAGAGTTAATATCACTGACCTTTTAATTTTAATTGTTCTTTACATTAACTCCCGTGCCTATATTTGAAAATATATTTTTTCTGACTTAATAATCTTAGAAAGTGATCGCGGTCCCAATCTCCCTTCTCTGGGACGATATTAGGAATAACAAACACCATGGTCAAAATTCAAAACTTTGAATATTTGTTTATTGCGATACTAAAATATGCAACGCATATAGTGTGTATAATTTTATAAATAATGCTATGGGAGTGCTTAGAATTGTTGAAATTAATAATTTATAGATTATAACTTGCAGTAGAAATTGTGAGTATTTGGTAAAGATTATAACTTGTAATTCAAATAAAAAAAGAAGTAGTTAAAGCTTATAACAGAAGTTATAATTGCTTGGCAAAAATTATAGTTTATAGCTTAAAGAGAAGAAGAAGTAGTTAAAATTTATAGTAAAAATTGTGAGTATTTAAAAAAATTTATAATTTATAACTAAAATTAGTAGCAGAAAGCTATAAACTAGGCCAAGCACACCTTTATTTACTATATTTTCTTAATGCCTTTTTACTAACCAACAACTACTAATTATATCATATATTAATATAGCTCATGAGAAATTACTTACTGTTACAAGGTGTCGTGTACCATATCATTTGGTAAATAAAAGGCAACAAAAAAAGATCGAGTTCGATCGATACTCACTTAAGTGAACAAAACTCATTTCTTATTAATTTAAATTGTAGAGTTTAATTTATATTTGGAAGTTGAATTCGCAATTTTTATTAACGAAATAGATATTGCTCATTCACCTATGTGAATGAATAAACTTATTTACAAAGACAATTATATATATATATATATATATAACTTGGTGGGGGCATTATTAGGATAGGATGGTCCTCATCTATCTCACTTTTTTATTGCCACATTAGGTTAAATGTTGCATATGATGGTACGTCTGCACATGCAAGGACAACCAATTTGATAGCACCATCTTAGGCTATTAGCCACACTATCATGATCTTTTGGTAGATCTTTTGTCCCACATGTTTAGTAAATTTAGGGATGGATATAGAATTTTAATTTAAATAGAATATATGATTTTTATAATATTTTATGGGTGGGTGTTAGATTTAAAAAAAAAAAGTTTAGAGGAAGTAAATTTATATAATCTTAAAATATTTAAAACTAATATTATTATAATTATAAAAAATTTTGACACTTAAGAAAAGGTCGCCCATATTTTCCCCTTAAGTCTGTTCATGTGTGGATTACGTGTTAGATATATATACTAATTATTCCACTGTGAGTTGAGTCATATATATAATTATGCATATATTATATTCTACAATTTTTTTGATTTTTTTGTTAAGGCAACCGAAAATGTTAATATTGAAACTTATAGCAAAAAATATTTGAAGGAGCAAATCAATACAATTTTAAAATATTTAAAACTAATATTATTATAATAACGAATTTTTACTAAACTTAAGAGGACGGTTGCTCCTATATGCGCTCTTGAGTCCATTCATGTGTGGATTACATATTAGAGTTATAAACTAATTATTGTACCGTGAGTTCAGTCATATATATAATTATGCTTATTTTTTCTGATTTTTCTTTTTTTTTTTCGTCAAGGGCACCAAATATGTTTAATATTGAAACTTATGGCAGGAAGTGACAACACTCCTGCATCACTAGTAGTTTGATTTTGAACTAAATGAACAGTTAAATCATTCTAAACGGTAGTAAGAATTTAAGAACTGAAATCGAATCGTATGTATCGTAAAATTGAATCAAACTGAACCAAATAAATAATAGTTTGATTTCGATTTAAAATTGTGTTTCTAAGGTTATATTATTTTACAAATTAAAGCAGAAGTTTGTACTCTTTTGAGATAACATTACAGACCTTTACATCTAATTATTATGGACAACGATTTATATTTTATTTTATTACTTATTTCATATTCTTACAAATAGAGATCATAATACCTATAGATTATGAATTATATTTTATTATTTTTTCATTGTTTACCAATGACTTACAAACTATATAATATTACGATATTATGAGAAAAAATAAAATAAATAAATAATAAAAGAGAAAAAATAAAGAAAAAGAGAAGATGTAAAATAAAATAATTAATTTTTAACTTTTTTCTCTATATATAATACATAATACAATATGAATATATATGAAAAAAATAAATAACGAATTGGTTTCATTTCAAACATTTTTTGGAAGTTTAATCAACGAACCGAACATTAATAAACGGTTTTTAATTATTTAGAATAGGCCACCAAACTTTATGCTAAAAAAAATCAAACAAAAGCATACGATTTAAATCAATCAACACTAATTTACCGATTCCATCAATTTTTATAACACTCCTAACCGCTGGTGTCCGCCATTACACCATTTTAATCCCAAGATTGAATCGATACATATTTTGCAAAACTCAAGAATACTATATCTCAAGCCAATTAGGATTCTATTACCTACACATGTTCTAATCAATCAAGCGGTTGTCTTGGGCGAATGCAAGCGGTACGCGCTCTTCATAAGTTTTTATTTTTTTATTTTTATTTATAAGGAGCATATGTCTCTTCATTAACATTTTTAGTTAGTGCTTCCCTCAACTTTGTTAAACGTACGCATCATGTGCCACCACATTAGCAGCTAGTATGTGCATGTTCCCCCATATCAACATCAGCAATAACAGTTACCTCCTACACCACAGCAACACCAAATCAATTCTAAGAATCAAGCCAGCTCAGAGTTTATTACGTAGTTTAGAATGTTCATTGTTCACTATAAAAACGATCATTCAGTTGTATGAAATTGAGTGAAAGAATTTATTCCCAACAGAGAATGTATGAAATTTTTCATGGTATCAAAGCTACCTAAACTTTAACGAGTTAATCCTTCATCAGGATTTCTTCATCCTATGGTGAAGATCCAAATTCGATCTTCATGGAAAATCAAAACCTCTTTATTTCCTCCGGTCTAATCTTTTTCTTTTGATTGGAAATCTAAATTCCTTTGTCGCTATTATATTAGATCACGGAAATTACATTGCTTGGAGACATCAATGGTTGAATATATTTTTGAAAAATGATTTTCCTTTTAAGAAAATATTCGATTTGATTTGAACTAAATAATTCAAGGGAACCAAACAAACACTCAAACCAACACAAGATAGACGACATACGATTTTGACGTGAAAAACCTTAATAGGGGTAAAAACCACATGACTTGTCCAAATAAAAAAGAAACAAGCACTAATGAAAAATGTTTAGTTACAAGAGTTCTTACAACCTACGGTTGAATCTACAACCCACATGTTGCAACTTTTTTAATAAAACATAATCTCCCCACCCTTGCAGGAGTTGTGTGCTGAAAGATCTTTAACGGTACTGTTGAAAGTGGAGTGGTTAAACCACACATTATACAACTGAAAGGGTCTGGGCCCCCAATCTGTCGTACCAAAACCCAAGACTATAGGGTTATGGTCTGAAAGAGCCCTGTGACGGGCAGATTGAAGTCACCCATGACCGTTTGTCCATTTGTTAGAAATAAGGAATCTGTCTAGCCTACTCATTTTTTGGTTCTCTTGTAGATTTGACTATGTGTATCTCCTATCCTGCAAGGAAAAATCAACCAATTCCATATCTGTCACAAAGTGTTGGAAGTCCATCATCCCTCTTTGTATTCCTACATAGCATTGTTTTCTCTACACTACTTAGAACATCATTAAAATCTCCCCTAAACACCAAGACCTAGGATAAGTTTGTTTTAATACTGCTAACTCCCTCCACAAATGCTTTTGTGACTTTCAGCATTTGGTGTATAAACATTCTCCAACACGCACTGAAAACTCCCGCCCCACAGCCTAAGAAAAATGATGAAATGCTTATCAACAATGGAGTGATGAATTTGAAAGCTTGATTCCTCCCAAACACATAATAGGCCCCCTGAGGCTCTCTCAGCAGCTGAAGCCACCTAATTAAAATTGTCACTCCCTCCCCAAAGGCTCTTCACCTCCTTGTTGGTGAATTCCTTCATTTTGATTTCTTGCATGAATAGAAGGTGACAAACTTTGATCTCACTATGTTCTTCACAATTCTCTTCTTTACACCAGAACACAACCCCCTAACATTCCATAATATGATGCTGCAATTCATAAAAGGGAATAAACCCTTACCTTAAGCTTTCGCTAAAACAGGCACCCAAATTATCCCTTCTCGAAAGTTACCCCCGGCTTCTTTTTTTTGTATCTCCTCCTCTTCCTTATTGATCATCCATTCTAAGCTAGTTTTTTTGTTCCCCAGAAAGTCCACCCTATAAGTTTGCCAATTTCCATAGTGAACTCTACTTCTTTCAAAATCTATTTGTTCCTGTTTCTAATGCAAGAAGAAGATATAGAACCCTGAGTACCTTTAAGAAAAGGCTAAGCTAGTTCTGTAGGACACTAAGGTGCTATTGCTTTATTTCTTGTTTCTCTTATTGACCCAGATCCAAATAAAAATCTATTTTTCCGTCTCTTTTTCACCTTCGATGTTTTACCCCTCTTCACCGGACTAAGTCTTGCTTTGCTCTAGGGAGGATTAGGATATACCTCTTCCTCGACCACATATTGAACTTGGTTCCCAAATTCTTCAGAAGAGTTTAGTCTACTCCCTGAACCTTCATTAACACACAAAAGTACAGAAGCCACAGGCTTAGGTTAGCTTCCACCTAGGCTCCTTTCCCAATTGCTAAGGACATTTGAATTTGTCCTTGGACTACCCACCTTCTGAATCCTATCCTCCCCGACATTGTTAGACTTGCTTTTGAGGTCAGAAAACCTGCTCTGATGCAGGATTTCCCCTTGCTTCCCATGCTGTCCTTTTCAATGCTACAAAACCACATCTGCCCCATTGTCTTTCCCTTTAGCCTGTACTTTCTTTTTCCCATTTTGATCTGTCTCCTCCACGTAGGATATCATATCACAGTCATCAGTTTCATTCTCCGGCCAAGCTTTTTCCAATTCAACTCCAGCATCGGCTAAGGTGTTGCAACCTGAGTTACTACCACCACCATTATGGTTGCCTTCCTTACCTGTACTAGGTCTTTCATTGGAGCTCCATTTTTTTGGCCTTGAGGCTCTGTGGTTGTGGCCCAAAACATAACATTGCTCTTTTATCTCAATTATCTTAATCTTGTACTTGAATTTTTTCACCGTTATATTGCCCACTTGATTAATGCGTTCCACTCTCTCTGATGATATGTATATTCTTTCTTGTGACAATTCTTTCTTAGACCCTGTGGTTGGGTCCACGGCAAGAACCCAACCAAAATGTTAAAAAGTTCAATAGTCTCAACCCATTTTTTAAAGGAGAAGTTTGTAAATGCAAATAATTTTGTGCTTAGTACGTCAGTAAATGCATTGAGCATTAATTTGTAGAACATATTATATGACTTGTACTTGCGAGTGTAATAACTTAAAGAATTTGTGCATTAGAATCTTTAATAAAAAGTTAAAAATTAGTTTTAGATGACGAGCCAAACGAGTTCAAAGTTAAAACAAAAACAATAGTGGCCCCTAAATTAAACCATAATGTTACGATAACAGAGTTATTTTATTAAATTTAATCAATCAATTAATGTGACATAATTATGAATATTGATAAAATAAATTTTCATATGAACTCTAATTATATTCAATGCTTGTGATTGTGGTAGATTAATCTAGTAAAATAATTTGATCACTATAGTATTACTATTGAAAAAAATAATATTTGAATTATTTTGTGTTCAACGGAATGGAAAACGTCAATCGTTGATTTATTTTAGGTTAAGTAATCGCAAGTAATAATAAAAATAAACTAATCACATAAATTAGATACTTGTGATTTTTTACGTAGAAAATCTCAACTCGAGTAAAAACTACGGGACTAATCAAAGTACAAATAATCAAGTATTAAACAATCGAACAATTACAAAATATCTACTTACAGATTGTTATCGAATTCTCAATTCAAATGTCTTAAGTTTATTTGTCGAATCCACATATATCCTTCTCCACTTGATCACTGCAGCAACTTATTCTCGAAGTTGCACACCGACAAAATTCTCTTTCTGTAAACTTTAAAATTCATCTAAGTCGAACACGAATGAACTTCGTCATTTTAAGACTCGAAAGGTACTCACTCCTTTATTTTAAAGACTTTGGATTTTATCAGTTCAAAAGGGGGTATGCACCTTTATATAGACATATAAATCCAACAGTAAGAGTTTCAAAGAAACTAAAACTGCTAGGGGATCAATCAAGCAAACTATTCACCGCTCAAACGATCAAGTGGCAGATAGTATTCTACGTGAACTACATTTATTCGAACCTACTTTAAATACTTGTACTTGAGGTTTCATGACGTATTGTACTTCAGTCTTCTAGCTTGAAAAGGATTATGATACAAGACTTTTAATACAATTGAAACTCTAAATACTTTGAGACTCTTAACTTTAACAAGAGTTTTAATAATTCCATGACTCTTAAACGAACTAAAATTATTACATCCATAATTATAAAGATAATTAATTTATTTAATCGTAAAATTTTTATATTAAATAGAATTGTCAAAATTTAAATGGACTCGAAGTCCTAACAACTATAAATGGAATTTTTGAACCTGTTTCGACTGTTGCGTTATTAAAGCCAAACAAAGAGTAAAACCCGATTGACAATAGTAGGGGGGGCTCAACTATCTCATTTGCCAGTAATGCTACAAACACTAACACCCTGATTAAAACTCGTCCTTAAAAATATACTATTACATTTTTACACACTTTTTAATATATTTTCAAAAACCTTCTAATAAATTTTTTTCCTTCAATATTGTATTATAAATACGCACATATCGCACTTTTAAGTGTCCCTAAACTTATTCAGGAGCCGAGGCACCTGCCTAACTTACAATGTTACGTCATATAGCTTTTTAATTTTACAAACTTCTTCCTCTTTTCCCCTTAATTATTTTGCCCTAGTACGCACGTACTTTCAACTTGCACCAACAACTAGTTGATGAAGGGCATGGATATATGGCTTCATAGCTTAGCCTTTATCTCAACCTCTTCACCATAAATTTCGAAATATAAAAGCCCTAATGAAAAAATTAACAAGTAGGCAACAAGTACAATAATTATAACTCGGGTTGGCACACGCATATATATGTATACGAATGTATATTTAAAAATTAAAATAAATTAAAAATTAATAATAGAATAATTTAATTTTAAATTTGTTAAGAATTATAATTTTTAAAAACGGTAATGCATGGAAAATTTAATGGGTAAAATCAAATGAGAGTGTTTTTGGTATAAAAAACTAAGGAATGATATTTTTAATATCCAAAAATCATCACAATTTTATTTTAAAGGTCACATCAAATGAGAATTCTCCTCTTATCTATCATATAGATTATCTGATTTTCATTAATATCTTTCTTGCCCCCATTATTGTTTGGTTCTTCAATTCCCAAACAACTTAACATCACTTATTTATTGGTTAACGATGGGGACTTGGATCGCGATTTACTCTTTCTCAAGTCTTAAGATCGAAATTTTATAGGTATTATCAACCCTTTTGGAGATAGTTCATACAAAATAGTGTCTCTGACTTTAATTGGAGCCAACCCTCCTTAGCGGATGACAGAATTGGTCCTGTAAGTGCGTAAATAGGCTCAAACATTTTGAGATATCAAAAAATTGACACTGGTTATTTGTAGTGGGGATTTTTTTTGATTTTATTTTTGTTTTGTTCTTTTCAAATCAACATTTATAATTAAATCTTCACCAACAATAGAAAAAAATTAAAATTTTCTTTTAAAACTGAAGGGGTATGGGCCGAGGTCCATAACGGATGGCCCACGACCCAGGTCCATACCCGATAAGTCTTGTCCTGACCCGAAGGGGAACAGCCTTGTCCCGAAGACCACCTCGGTACGTATACGGTCGAGGTGAGGACACGAACACAACAGGTTCGACCACGACGCGATGATCGAGCTCTGACAAACAAACATTTAATGATCGATTTGACCTCGAAAGACGGGCATTGAATGCGACATGGTTGATATGACAGGTATTGAATGCAATTGACCTAAAAGGCCACGCGTCGGTGGAGGTCAACCCAGAGGACGGCCGGGGTAGGGAAGTGAGGTGATGTGATGAGGCGCAAACCGTCACCGTCGCTAATTCAGCGACGGGGGTAGAGGAGGTGTCAGCAGGGTACGAGAGTTTAGTTAGATGTGTAAGGGGAATTAATCATTACCCTTGAAAATTGCGACCCTAAAAAAGGTTAGAGACGGAGTTCCCACTATATATGAGAAAGGAACAGACCGTGACGAAGGTAAGAAGTTTTTCTAAAAGTAACTGTTAGAATAGGCAACCCAAGAGGGGGGAGGGGGAGAATTGGGTTTTTTTGCTAGCAAAGGAGATTTAAAAAATTTTCAGAAAACTTTTTAATATCTCACAGGATCTAGATATGCAAATATGAAATTAATGCAAGAATTAAAAGGAGAGGGATAGAGATAAAG
>JAOTRH010202749.1:0-11178 GCA_034768845.1 Heliamphora exappendiculata | reverse complement strand
GAGGGCCGAACAAGGAGACCAGCCACTTGGTGTTGTAAAGATGATCCATGGCACAGCCGAACCAATAACTAGATCGAGTTCGGCACCATGCCAGAACCATTGCTCACGCCATGAAGGTGGATGAGGGCAAGCGAAGGAGAACAGAGGGAAACTCTAGCCAACGCCCCAAGGGAATCAGCTTCTCCGAAGAAGACCTTGGAGGGATACATCGACCCCACAATGATGCCCTTGTACTAACACTGTGCATTGCCAACTTCGACGTGATGCGAGTGCTGGTAGACCAAGGAAGCTCGGTGGATATCATGTATTACAGCCAGTTTCAGAAGTTGGGATTGAAAGACTCGGCGCTCAAGAAGTGTATGACGCCCCTGATCGGTATTGGCACGGACCCAGTATGGCCAATTGGAAGGATCACTATGCCAGTAAAGGCAAGCCTTGCGACTGTAAGTACTGAATTCCTCGTTGTTAACCAACCATCTACCTATAATGCAATTGTAGGAAGGATAAGGATCCACAGCTTGGGTGCTGTACCTTCAACCTACCACCAATCCTTGAAGTTCCAAGTGGGCCAAGAGATAGTTGAGATTAGAGGAGACTAGCACGCAGCAAGGCAGTGTTTCCTGACAACGTTGAAGAGCCCCGAACAATATCCGAAAGTTAAGACTGTCGAAGTGGAAGATAGCCCCACGATCCACGACTACAGCCGAACAACCGAGGAGAAGGTGGTGGAGGACCTCAAGAAGGTAGTTATCAATCCGAAGGACCCAGATCGGTTCTTCTTACTCGGAACAAGCATTGCCAAACAAGAGGAGACCCAACTGGTTGAATTTTTAAAGGAGAACAAGGAGGTCTTCGCATGGACACCATACGAAATGCCTGGGATAGACCCCGGGGTAATCAGCCACCATTTGAACGTGGATCCCCAGAAGAAGCCAGTAGTGCAGAAGCCCAGAAAATCAGCATCACACCATGCAGACGCTGTGGTTGAGGAAGTCCAGAAGCTAAAGGAAGCTGGAGCCATCAAGGAGGTCCACTACCCACCTGGTTGGCAAATACTGTCATAGTAAAGAAGAATGATGGAAAGTGTACTACGAAGAATGATGAAAAGTGGCGGGTCTGCGTAGACTTCACCGATCTCAACAAAGCATACCCCAAGGACTGTTTTCCCCTTCCCCGAATAGATCAGCTCGCCGATTCAACAACAGGGCACGAGAGGATGACTTTTCTGGATGCCTATAGAGGATACCACCAGATTATCATGTACCTCCTAGACATGGAGAAGACAACATTTATCACTCCTCGAGGAATTTACTGCTACAAGGTAATGGCATTCGGATTAAAGAATGCTGGAGCCACTTACCAAAGGCTTGTAACAAAGATGTTCGGCGACTTGAACAGTAAAACGATGGAGGTCTACATAGATGACATGGTTGTGAAGTCTAAGCACCCGAACAAGCATCTTGAAGATCTGAGAAGGACATTCGAAGTCCTCAAGAACTATAAATTAAGGCTTAATGCATCCAAGTGTGCTTTTGGAGTCAGTTCGGGAAAATTCTTAGGTTTCCTGGTCACTCACAGAGGAATAAAGGTAAACCCTGAACAAATCTCAGCCATTCAGAGTTTGAGAAACCCATAGAGTTTGAAGGAGGTCCAAAAGCTCATAGGGATGGCCGCTGCCCTCAACCGATTCATTAGCCGAGCATCCGATCGGTATTACCCCTTCTTCAAAGCAATGAAGAGGGCTAACCAGTTCAAGTGAGATGAAGAAAGTGAGGAAGCCCTGGCCGAACTAAAGCAGCACCTTTCATCTCCTCCATTATTAACGGTGCCGAACAGTGGAAAGACCTTATTCTTGTACCTTGCAGTATCTAGCCGAGCTGTCAGTGCGGTGCTCCTCATGGTAAAAGACAAAGTCCAAAAGCCCATTTACTATGTGAGTAAGGTCCTTCTGGACCGAGAGACAAGGTATTTGCCATTGGAGAAGCTTGCACTAGCCCTGGTCGTTGCCTCTCATAAACTCATCCACTACTTCAAGGCACACCCGATCAAAGTAATTACCAAACACCCCTTGCAGTCATTACTTTTACTTCAAAAAGCTGACTTTTCAGGGAGAGTAGCAAAGTGGGCAGTGGAGCTCGGAGAGCACGACATCACTTTTTACCCTAGGACAGCTATAAAGGGCCAAGTTTTGGCCAACTTCATAGCCAAATTCAGCCAGGAAGAAAATTCGGTGGACACTGGGAGGCAAACTACCAAGTCAACAACTATTGATAATGAAGACTCAAAAGATACTTGGAGGCTCTACGTGGATGGCTCTTCATGCAACAAGGGGGCTGGAGCAGGAGTAGTACTGTATAGCCTTGAGGGAATCCTCATAGAGAGGGCTATTCGGCTAGACTTCCAGGCCACCAACAATGAAGCCGAATACGAAGCCTTGCTAGCTGGGCTCAGAGATATCATAGAGCTGAAGGCCAAAAAGGTCAAAGTATTCTGTGATTCACAGTTAGTGGTAAATCAATTCAAGGGAGAGTACCTAGCCAGAGATGACAGAATGCAGGCGTACGTCCAATTAGCACAACAAATGGCCAAAGACATTCTATGTTTTGGGATCACCCAGCTCTCATCCCGAGAAAACAGCCACGCCGATTCCCTGGCTTGCCTAGCATCAGTTGTTAGTACTAGGAAAAAAAGGTGATTTTGATGGAAGTCCTCCAACAGCCGAGCATTGTCAACCACGAAGAGAAGCCGGTCTACTGCTCGGAACTGGGTCCCAGCTGCATGGATCCCTTGAAAGAATACCTGGTGAAAGGTGAGCTACCAGCCGATCAGAACGAAGCTCGGGCTTTAAGAAGAAAGTCAGCAAGGATCTGGGTCTCTAGTTTGGGGGATCTGTACAAGAAGTCCTTTACTGGGCCCTACCTCTTCTGTGTGCACCCAAACAAAGTCCAAGACCTTTTGTTCGAAATACACGAAGGAATTTGCCGTAGCCATACTGGGGGGCGATCATTGGCTCACCGAGCAATCTCTCAGGGCTACTGGTGGCCCTACATGCAGAAGGACGTAGAGCAGTACGTCCAGAAGTGTGACAAGTGCCAGAGGTTCAGCCCAAATATACGCATCGCAGCTGGAGACTTGTCCCCACTCACAAGTCCTTGGCCTTTTGCCCAGTGGGGGTATGACATAGTCGGCCCCTTCCCAAAGGCCACAGGCAACAAGAAATACTCCTTGTTGCCACGGACTACTTCACTAAATGGGTGGAGGCTGAGCCTTTGGCCAATATCAGGGACGTTGATGTGAAGAGGTTCACGTGGAAGAACATCATCACTCAGTTTGGCATCCCCCAAGCAATTATCTCCGACAACGGTACTCAGTTCGATAGCTCTCTATTTAAGAATTTTTGTTCGGGGCTTGAGATTAAAAATTACTTCTCCACCCGGCATACCCTCAAAGTAATGGACAGGCAAAGGCCACCAACAAGACTATCATCGACGGGCTGAAGAAGAGACTGGATGCAGTCAAAGGAAGATGGGTCGAAGAGCTCCCTTCAGTTTTATGAACCTATCGAACTACTCCAAGAAGATCCACAGGAGAAACCCCCGTTTTCCTAGCCTATGGGATGGAGGCAGTTATACCACTGGAGGTTGGATTACCGACAATCCGAACAGAGTTCAGTACTCTCGGAGTCAATGATAAGGCACTAGCCTTGGACCTCGATTTAGCCGAAGAGCGTAGGACGATGGCCACCATTAAATTGGCAGCCTATCAGCAAACACTTGCCAAATGGTATAATAAGAGGGTGAAACACCGAGAGTTCGACATAGGAAATCTGGTACTAAGAAAAGTACTCGGCCACATGAAAGACCCTGTCCAGGAGAAGTTGGGTCCGAACTGGGAGGGTCCGTACAAAATAACCTCGAAAGGTGGCACTGTGGCGTACCACCTTGAAGACATGAATGGGAAGGCAGTCCCCAGGCCATGGAACGCTAACAAACTCCGCAAGTTTTACTTTTAGTCTTTTAGTTTCTTGTAATTTTCCAACATTTACAATAAAACGCCGGTGTTCGGCATGAGTTTTTTTTCTTCACTCTTAAAGTTTTTATCAATTGACATCCTTGAAAAAAAACTTGGGGGGCAAGCACAGTGAACTTCTTCGGCAAGCACAGTGAAATTTTTCAGCAGCCTAAGTTCGATATTTAGCTGAACAACTTATTCCCTTAGTTGGATGATAATCCCATACTTAGGATGATTAAGCCTAAAATGCTAAATTTAAAATTTATTCGAACTACTTATTCCCTTAGTATGAATGATAATCCCATACTTATGATGATTAAGCCTAAAAAGGCCAAGTTCAAAATTTATCCGAACTACTTAAGCCCTTAGTATGGATGATAATCTCATACTTATGATGATTAAGTTTAAAAAAGTTAAGTTCGAAATTTATCCGAACTACTTAAACTCTTAGTATGGATGATAATCCCATACTTAGGATAATTAAGCCTTAATTGGCTAAGTTCGATATTCATCCAAACTCATTCTTATGATTGATTATACCTCAAAATTTTTTTGACAATTATCCGAACTGTTTCTTTCCCTAATACGGATGATGATCCCACACTTAGGATAATTAAGTTTAAAATGCTAAGTGCGAAAGTATGACCGAACTACTTGGGTTCTTAGCACGGAAGTTCACCAAAGCATACTCAAATAAGAATAAGTATGAATGAAGACCAAGAAAAAACAAATTTTCTTTCATTAAAAGAGAGGCTAAGACCCTCGAAGCTACAAGGAAAAGCCCCAAAGGGCAGTACAAAAATAGATAATGGAAAAGAAGAACACAAAAGCCTTCAAGGAGCGACTAGGAAGTCTTCAGTGGTCTCCACTGGTGTCCCTACCTCCTCAACAGCAGTAGAAGTGGCTTGAGGTACTTCGGCGGGCGCCACCTCGTCAGTACCGACAACAGCTTGGGGTCCTGTGGCCTCCTCTCCAACTTCTTCACTGGACTGCTTGCTAGGGAGGAGGACTTCCGTGTATAAGGGGGAGGATACCTCAACCCTGACAGCTTTCAAAGCAGCCTCCCAAGTGAACCCGAAGACGATGTCCTAGAGGCCAGGGATTTGGGACTTATAATCCTCAGTAGCTTCAGCCACCCCAGCCGAGTAAGCATTTGAGGCTTTTTCTTTGGACTTATCCAGCTCGGCCTCGGTTTTGCCCAAGAGAACCACGGTGTCAGCAAGGGACCTCTCCTTCTCCTTCAGCTTACTCTTCAAAACAGCCACTTGAATTTCAAGTTCAGCTGCTCGTACCCGAGCTGCATTAGCAATTTTAGTCTTCTCCCGAAGGCCACCTTCCAACTTATTCAACTGCTTCAGGAAATTGGCATTGGCTTGGCAAAGCTTGGTTAGTTCAGCCTCTTGTGCCTCGACGCGCTCCACCATGGCCATCAGTCATTGAAGGCTCTACAAGGAATAAGGATGTTAGTCACCAAAAGAAACATCAAAGGACGAAGTACAAGGATAACGAATAAAAACGTTTCGAGCAATACCTGGATTGAGTGGCGAACGAAAGACTTCACCAGGTGCTCATGGGGAAGTTTTTTGATTTTCTTCATGTCACTAGGTAACAACAGGGCCTTTGTTAGGCCAAACGAAGTATCCGTGGACTTTGCCCGGTCCTCGACTGTGATAGGTCGGCCGCCCTTGACAAGTTCGGGTGACCACTGCTCGGCACCCCCGGAAGGCTCTGCTATCGCCTTCCCTTTCTCTCTTCTCTCCTTTTCCTTCTTCTCCTTCCCTTTCTCCTTTCCCTTCTCTTTCGGTGGAGAGCTCCCATCCTTCTTCTACTTCTTCTGTGGGGGCTAAGATGATGACTTAGAGATTAGGGCAGCCTCTTCTGTCAGTTCGGCTGCCAAGGTTTTCGTAGCCGAAGTAACAACCGTCACCTTCCTCTTCGGGCCCCCCAGGGTGAGGAATTGGCTGAGGTCGGTAGTGGGTGCCTTCTTCTGTGCCATGACGGTGATTTCGTCGAATACGGAGAAATCGATGGAAGAGGAGGAAGAAGATGAAATTGAAATGGTATAACCAGGGGATGAAGGCCCAGGCTCGTCAGTCGGTAGAGAGGGCTGAACGATTGTAACATGTCTCTCTGCTTAGACGAAAGGAAGCACTACAACTTTGGGAGCCTCAACAGGTGCAGAAGCTTCAGCCACCACTCGAACACCAGATGTATTTGGCCTGATGAAGCTCCTATGGGTGGGATTGTATTTGAGGAGAATGTGAGTTGCCCGCCCAAGTCCTCGCTATTCTGGAAGCCCCTTGTATTCCCATACCTTCTTTAGGTCTTCTAGGTGTACGCCGGGGAGTGGACCTCGTGCTCGGCTATTTGCAATCTCACCTACACCAAACGGAAGGACAGAAAGTAGAAGCATTAGTACTGAAAACCAAGGCTAATTAATGTAAGAGGCATAAGTACAAGCAGTTGGCAGGAGAGGCTACCGAGTCCAAGACCGTCCTTGCGTGGGATTATAAAGATGTCTTCCACTTCCCCGGGGCCGAACTCAAAATTTTCCCTTATGTACAAGAAGTCGTCATCGACGTCCTTGCCAGAATCAGGCAGCTCGATGACCAACTTCTCAGTTGCCCTATTAGCTTTGAGGTAATACGACCCCGAAGAGTGTTTGACCATATTGTAACAATAAACAATATCCCAGATACCCAGGTTGGTACCTAAGATACGATTTAATTCTACAACGCCCATCACCACTCTAAAGACGTTGGAAGAAACCTGCATCGAGCTTAATCGGTAATGCCAAAGAACTTTGCGAAGAAGAGGGTGTGTGAAAAATTGAACTCCCCCTTCCACTATAGCAACTAGTGGGAGGGGAAGCTTTTCCCAGTTCCCTTCATGAGAGTCACCCGGATTAGCCAAAGTGATTCCAACGTCGTCCGGAATGTTGTATCGGCGACGGAACTCACGCATGGCTGCCGACGTCGAGACCAGCTTTTGGAGTTTGCCCATTGGAAGGAAGAAGAAAACAAAAAAAGAGAGAGAAAGAAGGATGGGAGAAAGAGCTTCTGCCAAAGAAAGCGGGCAAACTAGCCTCAAGGCAATAAAAAAGTAGCAGGGGGTGAAAGCTTTACCTCAAAAAGATCGAAAAAACTTGAACACGACGCCGGAACTTGCAAAACATTTTTGCTAGAATTTGGGTTTATCTTCGCTGGAGGTCACAGGAGGAGACTTCGAAGAATCAGAGGTGCGAAAACGGTAAAATGAGTCAAAATGGCACGGCAACGGGTTTTTATACCTGTTGCATTTGAAAAGACAGGCGCATTAAATGCGCCATATGCAATCATTACGCCGCGCCTGGAGCGACGCGTGCCTCTTCAGTAAACCAATCAGGACGCGCCACGTCAACAACCCTGGGAACCCCATCGCTTAATACATATCCCGAACAACTCAACCACATACGCACCGAGTAAGCAAGCAATCTTAACCGAACAGAGATCCGAAGCTCTAGCTCTTCACCGAATGGTCTAGCCGAGCAAGAACCAGAGCAGGGGCAGTTGAAGGTGGATAAAAGTTACGGGTCCAAAGGCCCCGCCCAAATTCAAAGGGACCGAGGCCCCACTAGGGGGGCTAGCCCGAAGTAGGCTGCTCCGGGACTTGGCATGGGCAATCATTTGTTTGAGCCACGCAAGTTCGGCCCACCCCGGACTTGGATAAACCGGACCAAAAAGACCATGTCGGAGGCCAATGGAAGGATAAGTTTCCATCTTGTACGAGATGGAAACAAATCAATAGCCGAATCCGGAGGATATATAAACAAATCGTATATCCAGGATAGGAAACAAATCCTAACTAATATGAGGCAGAATCCTAAGAGGATTCAGCATTCGTTAGTCCTAACACCTATATAAGGAGAGGCACCCCTAAACTACAAGGTACGCAATTCTTAGGCCCAAAAACTCTTGCTTAGAAACCTCTCAGAGAGATATCTAACTTGAGTGTCGGAGTGCCTTCTGGTCATAGCCGGCTGGTAGGCGCTAACGGTGTTCTTGGTGGTTGCAGGTGTTCGGCAGCGGAACAAGTAGCGTCCAGTGAGTCTAGAAGACAAGGAGTCTGACCCATACTTTGTTCGGGATCATCAGTATTTTGCCAATTTATCTGATCTTGATTGTCCCGAATAAACCTAAACAGTTTGTATCGCGCACAGAATTACATATTTGGTATTCTTAATAAATTAAAAATATCAATGTAAATTAAACAAAAATTGTCTCTTATATACCCAAAAAGAAAAAATTACTGTTGTTCTAATAAAGACAAAAAAATTTAATATTAATATATTTTTAAATTAAAATTTATTATTTTTATAAATATCAATATATTTTACAAAAATATCTCTCTACATTTTACCCATAATTCACGTTAATAGCATTTTTTAAAATTAAATTTTCATATTTTCATCTTTAAATACCGAAACTGAAAGCAACACAAAAACAAACTACCCCCGCCCCCTCTCTCTCTCTCTCTCTCTCTCTCTCTCTCTCTCTCTCGTGTCCGAGCTGCTTCGGTTGAAGACGAAGGACCTCTCTCTCTCTCTCTCTCTCTCTCTCTCTCTCTCTCTCTCTCTCTCCTCTACAGTTTCCTAAACAGAGTCTGGACTAAAGAGCCATTTCTCTTCCTCCTCGAACAGGTATGAACATGTATATATACAGATTTATATCTCTATACAAATTACATATATGTGTGTGTGTGTATATATCTATGTGGCTCTCTGAAATTACTTTCCGATCATTTAATTTTTTCCGATCGAACAGGATTCAAATTAAAAAGGGCAGTATTTTTGGTTTTTTTTTTTTTTGGTTTGTTGAGTGCTCTGAAGTTCCTTTAGATCCGGAACGTCAATTGATGATCGGAGATTTGCTATGTTGATACATTAAGGCGTGTAAGATTTTTCTTGTTTTCGTGATTTATAGTTCATCCGTTGGTTTGGGCTTCGGCTTTGTAAAAGCTTTTGTGTTGATCGCTGTATTGTTAGTTCTCCGTATTTCAAAATTATGTTAATTGTTTATTACTTATTTAATTTTGTTTGTTTTTGTCTTTAATTTAGTTAAATAATTATATTTTTTTACTTTTTAAGAGGCAAATTAAAAAAAATAAAATTTAATCAAAATATAAAAAAAATTTCAAAAAAAAAAGTGCTAAAATAACCTCAACACCGTAAAACTGAAATTAGTCCTGACTAATCTTAAAATTATCGGAACTAAAATTAAAATATAAAAATAATCACACTATAGGAATTTCCCATTATTATTATTATTATTATTATTATTATTATTATTTGTGTGTGCGCATTAACTTTTGATACTTTCGAATGTCAAACGGCCGTCACTTTACGCAATTACATTTCAAATCTAGAAGGTTTTCAAGCCTGGCAGTCTAGACTGGATTGATTTCAACGTTTTAATATTTTATTAATTATATGACTTGGAGTTTTTTTGACCTGTTCAATAGGAATACAGGACAACTTTACCAATATAGAGTAGTGCTTTAATTCTTGGAAATAGTTGAGGGGGAGTTCAATATCTAAAAATTATAAAAGAATAAATTATAAAAGAATTAGTTTTATGTGTATTTTTTTTTTTAAATTTAGGTTTTATTATATTTTTATCTAGTTAATATTCTCTTAATTTTATTTAAATAGTTAGCATTAATGGTTTAATTCTTAATCACGATTATAGTTAAAGAACTGTTGCTAATAATATGATTGTGAACATCCACATTATCCATCGCCAAAAGTATATTTTCAACTAAAAATAATGTCGCAAAAAGACCTAAAACAAAGCATGCAACATGAATATAATTGTTGCTGCTTTACAAATAGAAATAACTGTATCGGTTAATAAGTTTTCCGGTTTAAAAGTGAGAAATTAAGTTTTAAAATTAAAAAAAAATTGAATTTTAAAATGGGAAATTAGTTTCAAATTCGAGAAAAGAAAAAAAAGAGAAATTGCTTACTTTTTAAAATTGAAATATTTTTCCGTTTCAAAAGAAATAAGAAATGTATCAAATTCTTAAGTTTTATTATTTTTACACAATTTTATATTTAATATATTATCTTGTTTAATAGGTTTCATAGATTAGGTTCTAAAATTTTAATTAAAACAAATTTGTATATTGAAAATTTGAAGTCCAGCCGTTATTTTTGTGGTTTGACTCATGACCCAACTCAGTCTAGAGGCACTACGATTTTAAATAAGTTTTTTTTATGAGATTTAGTTCATGGAGTAGAGAATTGGACTATTAGGCCCGAGGCCGGAACGGAGATAAAAAATTTTAACCTATTTTGGTTCTTGACCTATTTTTGAGTATTTGTATTCTTTGTTTATGTAAAGATTTTATACCCTTATATTGTATTATTTTTTTTATAGTAAAATTACTGCAATTTTGTGAAAGCAACTCTAATTTTGAGTTAACTCACTAAATTTTGTATTTAGTGTATGATTGAATTATATTTTCTTATTGTTGTTATATGCTTTCTGCCATCACATTTATTGGCTTAGATTGCGTGTAATTGCGGCCAATGAATTAGATCCCTCTAGTTATTAACTAGTATATGCTGAAAAACCCAAACCATAACACTACTTTTTGCAATAATCCTTATGCTATTATTAATCATAAGTAATTCTACTATCCCAGATTTATATCCAGAAACAAACTCAAAAGCATTTACCTCCCCTTTCTCTCTCTCCTCTCTCCTCTCTCCTCTCTTACTCACTCATCACTCTCTCTCCTCCCATCCTCTCTCTCCCCCTCCCCAAGACATTGCAGGCTAATTGAATTTTTTTGTTTTTTTTAATAAAAACACAAAAAATATATATAATTTATTTGATAAAAAAATACAAAATTTTAAAAATCAAAAAATAAAATTATAATACTAATTTTTATAATATTTTATTTACACTTTTACCAAACAAATAAATTCACTTAATTTTTCTATTGTAATATATTCAATCTAATGTAGAATTTTATTAATTTTAATTTGATATAAATTATTTTATTTGCAAAAAAAAAATATATATTTTTAGCTTAGTTTGTCAATAATAATTATATTTAACGTAAACATTTGCATAACATAAACATTTATCTAACATAATATTTTTAATTAAGTAGCCTAAATTA
>JAOTRH010202738.1:0-11179 GCA_034768845.1 Heliamphora exappendiculata | reverse complement strand
GATTCAGGTGCCTCCTATCATATGGCTGATTCGGCAGGTATATTATCTGACTATCAGGTGACTCCTAGCCATCGTGGTGTTCTTGTGGCTAATAGATCTTCTTTACCGGTTAAGGGACGTGGAGTCGCTACTCCCACACCCTCCTTAACCCTACCTAATATCTTACATACTCCTGGAAATCCATTTAACTTATTATCTGTTAGTCAGCACACTAATGATCTCAACTGTTGTGTGATTTTTTATCCTGATGACTGTGTTTTTCAGGATCTTACGACGAGAAAGATTATCAGTAGAGGTCGAGTTTCTAGTGGACTTTACTTGGTGAAGGAGGTGGCTGCTACGGCCTGCTCAGTAGCTCCATCTCCTAGTTTTGAGGCTCATTGCCGTCTAGGGTATCCATCTATATCCAGTTTACATAGTCTGTGCCCTAGTTTTCGCTCTATTTCTCATATTGAGTGTGAGTCGTGTCAGTTGGCAGATATCTTACTAAGTCTGTTCTAGGTCCTCGGGTTCGATACTGTGAGACCCTGTACCGCTTGATTTTTGATATATATGCATGTTAGGTGTTTTGACGTCTTTTTTAGCTGTTTCGCTTTAATATGCCTATATGAGTTTTGATGCATCTTTTCGTTGTTTTTAGCATGCGGGGTTGGTCCCTAAGGCCGCGAGGAGTTACAGTGCGAATTTCGAAAATTTAAAAAAAAAAGATATTTGGAGGCCTATAAATATCTAGAGTTAGATATTTTCAAAAGATATTTTCAAAACTTTAACTCCTAAGTTTCCTCCACTTTCTCTCTGCCTTCTCTCTAACTTCTCGGGGGCCTAGGGCTTGGTTTTCGACGGACCAACAACCGATCCTTGCTTTTGGCTTCATGGTCTACGCATCCATCTGGACGGAATTTGATTTCGACGAAGTTCGGATTTGCACGTAGATCGATGCATTGGATTTTTGATCCAACGAGGTAGGATCTCAGATTCTACTGCTGTATAAGGGTACTACTATATGTAATCATATGCTGTTTCACCGTTTTAAAACGCATAAAATGTGATTTTATATTTTAGATCTGGTTTTTGATGTAAAACTGTTTTTCAGCGTTTTCGGTGGATGGAAGTGTGTTTTGAGGGTTTATTTTCGAAGTTGTGGTGCGAGGCTTGGGCGTGTTGATGTTTGAGAGTGTTTGATGAGTGTTTGATGAGTGTTTGGAGGTTCAGTTTGAGTTTTGGAAACAAAAACCGGTGAACCCGTAGCACAAAAACATTTTCTGGGTGATTTCAGTCGACTGGATCGTCATTTGGTGAGTTCAGTCGACTGAAATTCTTTCTATTTTGGTTCTCCTTTTCCAGTGACATTTTCAGTCAACTGGGGGCTTGGGCCAGTCGACTAGGGCCCTGTGTGAAGTGTTGGTGATGTTTTGGTGGTTCGGTGGTTGGGCGTTGGCTTTCTCAAGTGGTTTGGTTGTTGAAAAGGGAATTTTTATGAAAACTTTTGAGAAAAACGTGTTTACCGGAGGTTTGGAGCTTACCCTTGGGGTTGAGACTCACTTTCTACAACGTTTTCATGAAAATATGCTTTTACATGTTTTTGTTAGATCTCCATGGTTTCATGGATTGAATCTTTTGCTTATACATGCGTTGTATAACTGCTTTTGGGGAAAACATTTGGAAATGTTTCTTGATCACCATGTCGATGGATGGATCTATATACATGGATAATGTATATTTACAAAAAGGTTTTGTAGTTGATGCTACAGTTCGATTTTTAGAAGATTATCTAGATGTACCGGGATGACGTGTATTTGGCACGAGTTGCCCTCGGTGTAAGTCCGGAAACGTGCGCAGCGGAGATACTTAGGTCCTTCGGGTTAGTTCCCGTAAATTGAGGCGGTTGGGTGCTTAGTTCCCTCGAGTTGTTGCCCGTAAATTAAGTGGTTCGTCGTGGTGCTCCGTATAAAACTTGTGTGTATCTAACCGGTCTCATGATGTATGGGGATTAGATACTGGACAGGGGTCTATAGTTGTTACCGCTATCCCCTTGTAATGGAGTCAGTACATAGGATCATATTCTTCTTTTCCACGATGGTACATTCCGTGAGGGAACAATGATTTTGATTACTGTTTTTCCTTAACTGTGGTTGATTATTTGCACTATTTGCATCGTATGGTTTGAAGGATAAAAACAGGGTTTTATGTTAATGAAACCGTTTTGGGAGACTCATGTAGTCTGATGGGGAAAACTTGAGGGTATAGAATGGAAAACCTGTTTTGATTTTGTGGTTGAGTTCCCTCCACCATATGATTGCATATTCCTGCTTTACAGCTTATTATCCATTTCTATTAGGCTTCGGCTCACGGGTGGGAATTTTCTATAAAAACATTTGCAAGTAATGATGTGGATGAGGAGTAGCTTCGGTGATGCCCGAGGTGGCGGAAGGCTTTTATAGTTTTTCCTTTTTGGTTTGTCTGTTCCTGAAAGCAGGTTTTGTACGCCGTAAGGCGATATACTGTATGCATGTTGAAACTGTATGTCTTTTATTTATGAGAGATACACTTTTGTTGGGTGTTCCATTGGTTTCAACAGGCGGATTTTAATGTATGAAAACCTGTGTTTTCACATAAAACTGGTGTTTAGTGGATTTTCACGTGACCTGGGTTTTGGGACGTGACAGATACATATGTAACAAGCTGGGCATGTTAGATATATATGCACCAGCTTGAGGGGGGTATTAGCTTTATTATAATTATATTAGTTTTATTATTATTATTATCCGGTGTGGTTGGGCACACCATATCTTATTATGTGGTCTCGTTATTCTATAAATAAACCGTTGCGTACCCTATTGAGGTTAACGCCTTCATTTGGCCTAATACAATTCTATTAACAAAGGCATGTGATTAATAAGAAAACAATCAGTAAGAAGCATCACCCTAAAATTGCTTTGGTACTAGAAAATGAAAAAATAAGGTACGAGCAACATCTAACAAGTGACGATATTTGTGTTTAGCAACACCATTTTGTTGAGATGTGTAAGCACAAGTAGTTTGGTGAATAATATTACGATCAACAAAAAATGAAACAACACTAGATTGTAGATATTTAAGAGCATTATCAGAACGAATAGCCTTGAGACGTTTGTTAAATTGGGTATAAATTTCATTGTAAAAGCGAGAGAGAATATAGGGTAATTCCAATCGACTTTTCAACAAAAACAACCAAGTCATGCGAGAATAGTCATCAACAAAAATAACAAAATAAAAATATCTATTATTGTTGGGAGTTCGAGAGGACCCCACATGTCCGTATGGACCACATTAAAAGAATCTGATTGACGATTGCGACTACAAGTAGGAAAGGAATTACGGCGATACTTTTCTAACTGACAAACTTCATAATTAAAACCAAACACATGACTCAAATGGGAATAGCCAACTTAAGCTTAGCTATAGATAGGTGGCTCAAAAGCAAATGTCACTAAAAGGGAGAGACTGTAGCACTCAAAACAGATGAGGTAGTGGAAAGTAAAGCAACATCAAGATAATAGAGGCCATCTTTCTTATGCCCCAAACCAATCATCTTCTTGGTCTAGAGGTCCTGAAAAACACAAAAGGTGGGAGAAAATGTTATTAAATAATGTAAAACTTTAGTTAATTGGCTAACATAGAGTAAATTAAAGGTAAAATTAGGAACATAAAAACTAGAAAGCAAGGAAAAGGATGGAGAGGGATGTAGAACTCCCGTCCCTTGCACAGGTCGAGATGAACTATTAGCTAAAACAATATAATGCTTGATAGGAGTTATATGAGAAAAAAACGATAGATTACAAGACATGTGAGAGCTAGCGCCAAAATCAAGGACCTATGAAGGAGATGTAAGAGTCGCACATGCAATATTACTTGAATTGGCTAAAGTAGTGGTGGAAGATAGAAGTAAAACAGACCGCAATGTCTTAAGAATCTCGCTAAGCTGAGTAGTGAGAGAAGGATGGAGAGGGATGTAGAACACCTATCCTCTGCACAGGTCGAGATGAACTGTTAGCTAAAACAATATTATGCTTGATAAAAGTTAAATAAAAAAAAAACCGATGGATTACTAGACATGTGAGAGCTAGTGCAAGAATGAAGGACCCATGAAAGGGATGTAAGAATCGCACATGCAATATTACCTGAATTGGCTAAAGTAGCCGTGGAAGATGGAGGTAAAACAGACCGCAATGTATGAACAATCTCGCTAAGCTGAGTAGTGAGAGCATCATGAGATAATAATCAGGTTTACCATACTTAACCCAACAATATGATTCAGTATGATTAGTACCACCACGGTGATCACATCTCCTATCACTACGACCACTACTGCGACCACTACCTCGAGAACTGCTACGAAAATTACACCCCCATGATTACCGTGGCCATTACCACGAAAAGAACCACGACTGTCGTTGATAGAAACTAAGGTCGAAGATTCAGATGCAGACAGAGAAGCATAAGGATTTGGTCCTTAAACCCATAGTTTAAAGCCAAAAATTCTGGCTAGTGAGACTTTGCCTACGGTAGAAACTAAGGTAGAAGATTCAGAAATCAACTGGTGAAAGTCGAACAGCTAGAAATCAACCAAAAGCACACTAATAATCGACCAAGCAGTTGCAAACGTCAAGAGAAGGAGAATCGAAGCAACCAACTAAGGAGTTCAACCTTATCTTCAAGAGAAGAAGAGCTGACAAGAAAAAAATGAAACACAGAAGCAGAATAAGGGGGCGCCGACCTTCAAATAGCAAAACAAAACCTAAAAACCCTCCATAATCACCAAACGAGTCTAGATCTGGCAAGAACCATGAGTTTCAACACCTATAGAGTGAATCCAACCATCAGAAGCCACGAATAGCAAGAAACGAAGATTGCAGATTGCGAAGTCGAGAACAGTTTGGCGCAGATCTTCAAAACATCCAAAAATCGACTAAAACCCTTCCATAAGCACCAACCAAGCATAGTTCCGACATGAGGAGGGAGATTTGGCACCAGGAGATTGGAGCTCGACCACCAAGAATCAAGATCGACGTCGCGAAGAACAGATCAAAGCCCTAGGGTTCCAAAAATTGCGAAAACTTCGAAAAATCATGGGATATGCCAATTTTCTTCAAAAAATCAAGGAGAGATTACCACAAGGGCCAGTAGATTGAGGTAATCTGAACTAGAGGAGCGATGTTCGTCATCGTTTGTATAGGCACTGACGTCATGCTGATGTCATCATACAGAATATGATGTCAGCGCATCGTTTTCTTTGCGTGATAAGGGCTGAAGCTTTACAATGCTTCTAGGGTTAAATCGGAGGCGCTGATATCAAGTTGAATAGTAGAATATTGATTTAGGGTTTGAAGAAGAAAAAAGAAGAGATAGGAAAGAAAAAAATGGATGAGAAGAAAGGAGTTTAGAGAGGTAATTAGCCTCTTTCACCCACACATTATTATATATTATTAGGTCAAAGATAAGTACAAGAAAACCATTAAGGAAATAAAGTAAAATAGAAAAGAATCACTCTTAACAATACCCTTGTTATATGTAAACCAACAAGACGAGCATTTTGTAACCCTAACCTATTTTTTGCCTAAAGCTTTTGGACTCTCTCCGATGCACAAGAGATAGAGGATTCCACCCCGGCTTTCAATCACCATTTCTGTTTCCCATAAGTGTTTCCACTGCTAGCTAGGGTCTTAGTTCATGTGTGAGGTTTGTTTTCGACAAAACGTTGGTCTATGTTGACATATTTGAGTGTTTATTTGATATATCATTTTTTTTTTTTTATGTAATGCAATGTAACTTTTCTATTAAAAAAACATTAAAATGGTTACAAAGAATGTACATATTAATCCCCATTAATACATATCCAAATGATATTTTTCATGAAAAAAATAATTAAAATGATTACAAAGAAGGTACATATTAATCCCCAGTAATACACATCCAAAGTAATATCCTTCATATTTTATATCTGCAAATTTAACTCCGGACAACCAAAAGTGCACTTAGATGACGAAGTGCAATATTTGATTGGCTAATGAAGGAAGGGATACTATTAATGCTTGCTTCAATCGGTTTCTTTACCTTGTGGTCGATTGCAGTTGAAGATTCGTTCCTGCCGTTTGAGCCACCAAATTAGCAAACATGCCCAGATGTTGCTAATAATTAAGAATATCATCTAGAGTACTACTAATATAAGTTCGACGGCTAAAAAATGCCCCTTAGAGGCATCGTCCCTCGTCCTTATAATCATTCAAAAAAATTTGTGTTCATAAAAACCATGTATGGTGTGGTAGGTAGTGCATAATATTCCATGACCACACCATTTAGTGAACATCTTAGCTTCAAATTTAAACTGGGCCATTGAATTGCTTGATCATATTTAAACTAATGGAAATATGTGACATGTCATCTCTATAACAAGAAGTTTTAGACACCCTTAACTATGGGTGGATTTCTTCTTACTCTTTCGATAATTCCTTTTAGAAATGCTCAAATAGAGTAGTCAAGATTGTTTTGCTACAGGATGCACTCATCGAGTGAGTGTCAAAAAATGTAAGCGAAGGAAGACATTGGTCAATTATGTTTAATTCCCTCTAAGTAATGCCAACAAGTGAGGTAGATGATTAAAAGCTTTCTCAAAGTACGACACTTATTTGTGTTTCACTTAGTCAATAACTACCAACAATCTGGATGTCTTCAAGCTTGGTACCCCAGATCAGCACCAGCAATTCCAGGAGAAGGTTATTGCCCTACTCACTTTTCCTGCTTTAAGTTAAATAAAATATGGCATTTGAAAGATTGCAGGCTTAAGTATGTTCGGTCATCATTCTGTATTTGGTTCCACATGCTAACAAGCAGAGAGTATAAACATACCAACCCAGAGTGGCAAGACAAATGAATTATCTACATGTCCTCAAATGCATTCGTTTAAGTGGCAATGCATGATACTCAATCATTACAGACACACACTTTCTGCCCGATGTCGGCGTCCTTAATTTAATAAATAATTCAGCTTTAAGCTCTCTGATCAGTACCTATGCCCTATTCTGCTATCTCCCTCTTTTTTCAGACCAATAACACATTGAGCACAACAAAGACAATTGGCCAACGTTTTCTTTTTTAAAAAAATGCACATAACTGCATTGAAATAGGATACAATAATGCACCAACATAGAAGTGCAACAGTTGTAGCAATAAAATTACCAAATTGGAAATTGCAGAGCATAAAGATGTATAATCAGAGTTCTCAGTTCAAGCGAGTAACTTCAAAATGATTGTGTATATCTTAACATAAACCCTACAACTACTGTTTTCACGTTTAACTGAGTTTTCCACCCATCGAAGGAGGCAAATGATTAGGACGAACATGAAAGAATTAACAAAATTAGCAACAAATTACCACCACTAACAGTAATCAAAATTGGGAACTGGCGTAATCGAAATTGCCAATTAAGTACCTCCATCGCCAAAGAAAGATGTTTTGAAAGGTGATGCCCTGACGACGACGAGCCTACTTGAGGAGGGGGGCTGTAGCGAAGCAGACGTTGTTGAAGCCATGCTGCTTAATCCCGAAATGGGTGCTTTGATAGCCATCTCCTTCTGATTGGGAACAAACCCACTTTCTCAATAGCTCAAAATGATGATCAATGGACAATGGTTCCCGGATTTTCACCCGGATTTTCAGGGTGAGTTCAAAGGGTTTTTTTCTTTTTAATTTGTTCTTGTTTGTGGTCCTCGGCTGTCATTGATGATTTTTTTTTCCTATATCAAAACAATCAAACATTTTATACCTTTAAAATTTTAAAATAAAATTATTTATAGATATAAGGGGCATTTTAGATAAAAAAATAAAATTGGCATGTCTTCCATTTTAAGAAATACTAAGTGCGTGCTCACTCTTGATATAATAATTATAGAAAAATTAATATTTTTAATAAAATAAAATTTACACAACTTCAATTTTAAAAAACACTAAATAGATGTACTCTTTTAATATAATAATATAAATAAATTCATTAAGTTTTGCGCTTGTTATATCCATTTTCAAACTATATTAATTTTAAATGAGTTTTTTTTTGTTTCTTTTATAGTGGAGAATACCATCAAATTAGTCATCTAATATAAGGTTTAATGTACAAACTTCATATGTATAAAATCACTTTGCATATTTCGTGCATCCAGTTAGTTAGCATGTTACGTGACTCGTAAGAATAGTTGAATATAAAACCACTAAAAATGACTATATGAAGATGCATGTTCAACTCCTTCACCATTAGGCCACAAGTTCAAGTTTAAAATAGTTTTTTCACTCTTCAAGTAATGAAAATGATGAAATTACCTTTTTAACTTTAGATGTGTACATTAGTGTCGATTAGCATAATTAACGTTGCTATAAACCGACGAATTTATGAAATTACCCTTTCATTATATTACTTTCATCTCTTCCTCATTTTTGCAAACCATCAAACAACCCATTTTTCATTGCCACCTCTCTCTCTCTCTCTCTCTCTTTCTCTCTCTCTTATCACCACTAAAAGTGGTCCTACCAACTTGTTCTAATACTGCAAACTCATTGTTAATGAATTGGGTCATTCATAAACTTAAATTTCACTTATTTCGTAAAGTAATAATTTTTGAACTAAATAGGGTAAATTATTAATATATTGTACTGCTATTTTGACGAAAATGAAAATAAATAAACTTTTATAATTATATTTGACAAGATTTTGTATTTTGAAATCGTAGTATGATAGCTTCATTGTTAATTGAAAAAAAATTCTCTTTTAAGAGAAAATATTTAATTTGATGTGATCTGACGAATTCAAGACAATAAAACAAACACATAAACCACACACAAGAGACTATGCGTGGATTTTATGTGAAAAATCCAAATAAAGACAAAATCACATGACTTATTCAAGTTCGAGAAACAAAAACTAAAATAAATGTTTGGTTACAAAAGATCTTACATCCTGGCGTTGAATCCACAACCAGTAGACGTAAAAAAAACCTTTTGTCGAATCCTCCTTCACCAACATGTGCTTGTTTGCCACTATAGTCCACCATTGGTCTTCAATGCTTGAGAATCCACTCAAGGTTTGAACATGAAAAGATAGAATAACACTTGAACGATCTTCGTGATGCACTTAATATCTCATGAGATCATCAAGAAAAGTTCCAGAAGGGTTTCTAAACTCGCATGCCCTCTAGCTATCATTTTTCTGAAAGCATTCGCGTGCAAAAAAAATATAGTGGCTGCTTAGCCGTAACTGAAATTAAAGCTGATATGGGCATAAGACCGATCAAGCGGTCTTTAGACCAGTCCCAACCTGCTTGTAGTAAATTCACTGTTTCTACACTATTTTTCTTGTTTTGAACTTTCATACTGCAACATACAATTCTAACTCACAAGAACCAAGTATCACATATCATAGAATTGAACAAAAACGCTTTGTTACAAATTTTCCAGAAAAGATCAATATTGGGGGAACAAAATTTCCTAATAATCTCTCTATTTGGCAATTCTTTGATAAACCCCAATCAAGCAACATGACCCATAAACATTTATTAATCTGAATCACAAAAAAAAACATGCATGCTTTGATGGTATAGCTAAATACAAATCTCAAATGATATTCATGTTCCCAAAGCCATCCAAAAGTCGTGTATTAAACTATAAACAAATATTCAACTATGTTCCAAACCATTAAATCTCTCTCTTTTGGCACTGAACTGACCAACAGGTACAAAGATATCATATGTATTCAAAAACAATCTCATAAGCATCAGGACATGTTCCAATGAAGCCAAAAAAGTTGCATGAACCATGTGTAGAACATAAAGACAACATGCTCAACCTGTTCCAAGAATTCATTGTCACTAATTACAAAGATATAAGAGTGACTATCAGTGGGGGGAATGAGAGTAGGAGTAAGAATAAAAATCTTTCTATTCTTGTCGCATCTTCTTTTACATCGACCCTCAGTAGGCTCACCTCTACCTCAAGCTTCTCCAGGCGGCTTGGCACATCCTCCCCCTTGGGGAGATCTGACTCAAGGTCTAAACCCAATTCCTCTTCACCTCCTGCACCATATGTACCTGCATCAGACTGAGATTTTGGGATGTGGGAGGCACTTAATTTGACAGTTGTCTTAGAGATAGGTTTGGATAGATACTTGAGTTCATCAGGATAGGGACCAGACTCAAATTTATTTACCTCAAGAGAATGAAAGAAGCGAGTGATCCTTACCCCCGACAATCCTAACCATAACACAGAAAAGAAAAAAGCTTACATCAACTTCTTTTCGGTGAGCAAAGGGCCAAATGAGATAGCCATGTTGTTGGAAAATATCCGAAGAGTGACCTTTTGGGTCAATATTTGCATAGATAATGAGGTTGAGAAGACATAAGATGGAGTGAGATCTCGCTGAGGGATAAGAGTCCTCGTAACCCAAGGATGGGAATGGCCACATAGATCCGAAGCAATTGGCCCATAATCGAATGTGTGGGGTTGGAACGAAATTAGGTCTTAAAAAATCCGTGGCAACCAAATGACTTGACCGAACCATGAGGCAATGAGGTCTAGTGTTAATGTAAAGTCAAGGCCTTGCACATGACCGGTGTATGAGTTAATGTCATCCTTCTCGGAAAGGGAGTTATAATACTCCCGAATAAGGGTAAGATTTACAGTTTGTTTAGGGTCAAAGGAAAGGAGGGTGGTCCATTTGAAGTCTAGAAAGATTGAAATAATAGGGTCTCTGGGGGAATCTTGGAGAATCACATTTTGCTCAAGTTTAATAGGGAGGCTTTGGAAGTTTTTGCGGAACTAAAAGAGTGAGGCTTATATGTGAATCGACGTTCGATTTCAGTAAAGGGATCGAAATTGATCAATTTCGATTTAGACTTAGGGGCCACCACAAACAACACATATTCCAAACCTAAAATCCCCATACCAAAACAAAAACTAACACCCCCAACCAAGATAGTAGCCAACGACCAAAAGGTAAACCCCCAAACACCATGATGGGCAAATCCCAAAAGGGAGATTTACCCGAGAGAGGGAAAAAGACAAAGAGTTTGGGGAAAAAACACAAGCACACCACCCCCCACCCCCCCTAAAAAAAACAAAAAACAAAAACAATTAAAAGATAAGAAAAAGATATAAGTG
>JAOTRH010202716.1:0-11179 GCA_034768845.1 Heliamphora exappendiculata | reverse complement strand
TATATATATATATATATATAGATATATATATATATATATATATGCTGTTAGGTACGTGGGAGTCTTGGCTCGTATAAGTCTATCTTTGCTGGTGAGGTATTGTACTACATATATTAAATTATTTTCTAGGCTCCGATGAGTCGTGATATAAAACCATTTTCAAAAATTATTTTCTTTGAGGCTCTTGGGAGTTCTCATATAAAATCGCTTTTCAACTGTTTTTATTTGAGACTCGTATGAGTTAAGATATAAAACCTATTTTTCTTGGGCTCCTGTGAGTCCTTATCCAAAGTTGCACCTCGTTTTTTGAGCATGTTTTGTTTATATTACATGTTTGCCTAGTTTCTGCTGAGTTTAAAGCTTACGGTGTGGGATATAAAATACTTTTCAAGTACCGGTCACGCAGGTTGACTCGGGGGGTGACTGGAGAGGCAAAAGACCTGTAGTCTTCATTTTTTTTCTTTTGATCATGTATGTTATAACATATTTATTAGTGTTGGGACTGTATAATGTGAGCCTTTTTAGCAGATATATTAAATGCATGTATGCTTTATTTTGTGAGTAACATCGGGTTGAATGTTTATGTGGCTGTTTATGGACTTTTCACGTGACCCGGAGTGTGGGGCATGACAGATATGCATAGTTAGATGCAGGGAAGTTTGAATTGGGTATATACTTGTTACCAATATCTTGAATTAGTGTAAAAGAGAAAGTCCTTTTTAAAAAATAAAAAAAGGAAATTGTATAAAACACTTAATGAAAAGTGGAATAGTTTTCAGAAAGATATTGAGAAATTTGTGATTATCACCTAAGGTAGTGAGTTAGATGGTTTGGTTTACAAGTTCTAGACTTACTACATAGGTGGGTTCCTATACAAAGGAGGTTTGTGCTTCGAAATATGACGTTACAACTCACTAGTGCAATAGAGTGCCTAAGTGGGTTGGGTGATGGGTTGCCACTAGGGCACACAGGCCTAGTGGTAAGAGATGGTTGTCTACTCTCTTAGGCATGTCATACTTCTCATGGGCGTTTAACTTTGGATTGATTAAAATTTTAATTGAATAAGCCTCAAAAGTGTTAAAGGTTTGTGGATCAAATAAAATAGGACATTACGTACTTTTATTTTATTTTTGTTTCAGTTGGTATATATTTCATCTAACTTTTTCATACTTATATTTGTTGGTTATTGATAAACTTTGACCCCTTTGATTTGTTCATGTGCTTGAACACTCCAGATTCTACTGTACCTCGTGAGTAATTACACTTTTGGAGTTTCTGTTGAGAACTATTTAAATATTAGTAATGTAGTCACAGTAGTATTTTGGTGACTTTTGTTCAATTTCCTTTGGCATAGACTATAAGTTTATTTTTTTGATATTGTTTCGTAGCGGTTGTTTGGATTAATGTATTTGAATATTTTATCTTGGTAATTATGTGCATTGGTTTATGTTATTAGTTTAAAAGTAGAGATTTTAAATATATACATAAAAAATTAGGATAGATAGCCTATAATTTATTTTGAGTTGTGATTTTGTTGTTTATACACTCCACTTGCATTTGTTACATATTATTTTATAAGCGGTTATACCGTTATATTATTAGAAAAATAGAGAAAACTCTGTTGAATTGTTTTTAAAAAAAATAAGAATTTTAGCACTTAAATTTTTTTCTAAAAGTTTGGTGTGTGACATAAATCACCCTAAAATTACTTTGGAAAAAACCACTGTTAACTTAATGGATGGTAACAAAAAGACAGAACTTGATTTTTTTATTTTTTTTTAAGAATTTAATTTGTAATAAATAAATTAAAGTCTTTTATTTATATGGTAATTCAATTGTTTGTGTAATTGTAAAACTCTTAAGTGGATTAGAATGGTAGTAGTTGGTTTATCTTAGAATTTCTAATTAATATAGATTTCTATGAGTCATTTAATTGAGTTATAAGTCTTAATCTATTAAAAAGATCTAAATTCACTTGAATTCCTCAACCCGTCTTTCAAATAACTCAAAAGACCAAAGTACAAGTATGAAAACTGAAGGTACAAGCCAACAAAGCAAGTTCACACCAGAGCAATTATGGCAGAACATTGTTCCGAGTCAGTTTCAATTATATTGAAACTCCTATTGCTGGTCTTTCAAGGTTATAAATAAGACCCAAGGCTAGGCACAAAAAATAACTTATGTACTTCAATATTCAGATCTAACAAAGTCGATCAGAAGTCTCTTCCGAGTTCTAAAAATTCTGAGATTGTTCGTGTTCAACTTAGAAGACGTGCTAAGTTCATTGACGGTGGATTTCGTAGATGTGAATGTATTGATGATTCGGTACTTGTAAATCAATGATTTGTTACTACGGTAATCAAGTGGTGAATGGTGTAGGTGGATTTGACAAGATAGCTTAAGACGTTTGGATTGAAGATTTGATCAAAGTCTGTTAGTGAGTGTTATGTAACTATTTGATTTTTTAGTGTTTGATTACCTGGACTTAAATTAGTCCCATAGTTTTTTTTATCCAACTTGGGTTTTTCTAGTAAAAAATCACAAATGTCTTATTTTGTATAATTGATTTATTTTATTACTTGCGATTGATTGCCTCGACTAAAAATAAATCAGCAGCTGACGTTATTCTCATTCCGTTGCACATAACATATTTCAAATATTACTTTTTCATTTTTATTAAACAAACAATATCTCTCTCTGTCTAATTTTTCTCTATCTACTTTCCATTTTTTGTTCCCTCATTTATCCATCTTTCAACCCTTTAGTCAAAATCGTCCAATCACTATATGAGGCAATCTCCGTCATTGTTCATAACTGTTAGGAATTTAATGGTCATATTATTTGAATTAAATTCTCTTATGACAATTTTGGTCTTATAATTATTGTAAAATTCTTTAGTTATTTAGGAGTGTAAGTGATTGGATAAAGATAGGTTTAGTGACTTCTACTTAATTGGAGAATCTTAGAAGTGTTAGGAATTCTTAATTAGATGTCCTAATAACTCCGAAGACTGAAATACATACGTTGAAGCCAAAAGTACAAGTCATTCGAGCAAATTCGTGCAAGATAAGGTTAGGCATAATGTAATCTGTTACCTGACTACTCGAGTGGTCCCAGTCGACTTGAGTGGATCCCTAGCATTTTTAATTTGACTAAAACTCAAACTGCATGGATTGCATGCCTACATAAAGGGGCATATTCTTGACTTAAAAAATCACTTTAGAAATAATTAAAATTCAGAACTTTAAAGAATATATGAAGTGACATTCAAGTCTCCAAATTACGAAAATTATTCATGTTTAACTTAGAATGAATTCTAATTTTACCGACAGAGGATTCTATCAGTTCTTTATTTCGAAGATTTATTACAGTTGTAATCAAGTGGAGAACAATGAACGTTGATTAAGCAAACAAGCTTAGGACGTCTAAATTGAAGATTCGATCAAAGTCTATAAGTTGTGTTTTCTAACTATTCAATTAGTAGTGTTGGTTACCTAAACTTAAATTAGTTCCGTAATTTTTTACTCAAATAAGAACCGATGATGGGGTAGAGTTGCTATGTGAGATGGTAGGCTCCATCCGTCAGCTAGCCGAGGCTACTAGGGGCAGAGAGAAAGTACCCGAGCCGAGGGCGACTGTTGCAATGCAAGAGTTTCGGTGTCTTGACCCACCGACCTTTGTTGGGGATCCCAATCCCACAGTAACCATAGAATGGTTATAACTTGTTACCTAAATTTTAGATACACTACAGATAGTGAAGGAATATTTGAGGGTTACTTTTACCGCATTCTAGCTGAGAGGTGATACCCATGAGTGGTGAAAATATGCTAGGAATACTGTGGAAGGCACTGCGTCCTCGAGGGATATATACAAAGGGGAGTTCTATTCACTCATTCAATGGATAATGAGCACCAAGGAGTATGAGGCCAAATTTACCAGTTTGTTTTGCTTTGCACAGGAATTGGTGGCCATTGATGAACTATGTTCGAGGAAGTTTGAGAGGGATTTGAGGTCAGAGAGCGAAATCACTCTTTCAACTCGAAATGAATTTAATAAAGCGTCGAAATCCATAGGCAAACGTCCAAACTCATGGAAATTGATATCAACAACGAACCTAAGGTTCCTTTTATGGATCATACAACATGCATTCATAAAAATAAACACCCCGAGGCTTACAGCATAAGTTTTCTTCTCTTGAAATGTTATACAAACCAAAACATGACTCAAACAAAAAGAAAAACTAAGAAAAGTCTTTCGCCACCTCTGGCATCTCTAGATCATCCCGCGTGATCACGGGTGTAACGACCCGATACAGACCCTAGTTGTAACAACCCGATTGATAACGACCCGTTTAAAGACCCAGCCCAAATCCTAAGTGTTAGTAACAGATTGTCCACGAGATCATAGAACACAGAAGAAGTTCAGAACCCTAACTCGAATTGAAAACCCTAAGTATGGCTCGAAAACCCTAATAAGGTCTAAAACTCAAGCAATAAAATATTAGCCCCCGGAGAGTCTTCCAACATTCTAAATGAAATAAATATCATGAAATAATGAGTTAAAAATCAAAACTCTTCATAAATAAGGTAAAATGACCATTTTGCCTATAGAACAACAAAAAGTCTTTAAAATCTAAATTTTGACACATGGATACCCAAAATTAAGGATTTAAGTACAATTAACTAGAAAATGACAAAATAACATTAAAAATAAAAAAATATCCCTTAGTGGCCAACCACCTTGGAAAGAGTGCTAAAAAGTGACTTTTTGCTTTCTTTTTAGCTTAAAATGATGAGAAATATATTAAATTAAGCCTTATGATGATCCAATACTTGTTGAATAGGTAATATACATAATAATATAGTATTATAGGTTAACAAAAGCAAATAAATCATTATTAAAATTCATACACAATAAAATAAGTCAAAAAATCATATGTTGCCAAAATAGCTTAATTAGACTTAAAAAAACTATATTATTTAATTAATTGCTATAAAAACTATGATAATATATGAAAATACTATATTTATCATAAACATACTAAAATAATAGGTCTCAATAGGAAAAGACACCAAAAAAAGATACATTAAATTAATTTTTAATGCATTTTCTTGCACAAAAGAGCACGTAAACCAATGCAAAATCCCCTAATTGATGTGGGGTCAGGTTTTTGTCCCCCATATAGCTCCCTCGTTGTATTTAGCTTCCCTATATCTGATGTACATGCTTCAAAAGTTGCACCACGTAGTTTCAAACCATGTGATGTGTAAGGAAAAGTGGAAACAAAAAGTACTTTAATTAATCTTATGTTCCCTCCTTGTTCCCTAACCCTTTTTCTATATAAACCAAGCCAAACACCCTCTTCTTCCCTTAATAACTTTGTGCATATAGAGAGAGAAAGGTATTGGAGGCAATACTGTCATGATAATTTTTTTTGTAAAACGATTTTCGGTAAAAAATTAACTGAACGGGCAAACGCCGAAACAGGCTCCAGATAAAAATTTTGACAAAGAACGATCAAAATAAAATCCGTACAAAGAAAGTTAATTTAGAAGAATACCTCTTGTAGATCTAATCTTCAACTATGACTTGATTCCGAGTTGAAGCTCCAATCAGATCTTCTACTATATTCCCTTACGCGATTCTTGAACGTAGTGGGGGTTACGGTCCTCCGAGAACTCGTACTAACAGAACCCCGATATATTTTTAAGTCTTGAAAGATAAAAATAATATATCAATAATATATGAGATATATGAACTATCAATCTCATACTGGTTTAGTCTACCCGCGTATATATAGGGCTACAGCAGGGACCTGATGAGTAATTATGAGTAAGACTTCTAGTGGAACACAAATACCTATAGGCAATTTCTGCAATTATGAAAATTCGCAGCAGTTTTTGTAATTCTCATAAAACACTGAATTACAGTTCACACCACTAAATAACTATAATTGCACTTTGACCCATAATTTCAAGACATCCTGACAACGAGCTCTTGTTATTAAATACTTACTATTTCTCCACACGTTAAGATTCTCAATACCCAGCAATTAAATTTAATTACTGATAATTTAATTTAATTGGCATATTGATATTCTTTAAGTCCTTTCGGTTAACTTATTTGACCGCTGAATAATTAAATCCACTTAAAGGGTTTGGCCCGGTCAAAACTTATAAACATCCTTAAGGGGGTATCGTCAATCCCGATCTTTTGGGACGTGGATACCATCAATAATTAATATTTTTTATATAAATAATACCGCTATCCAACTTACCGGGAATATGGACCCATATGAGATTGCACCATCTAATTAATCAAAACAACGAATATTAAATACATGCAAATCAATAATTATTTCAGGATTAAGAGGATAAGCACTATTCATAATAACCTTGGGTATGAATTAATTTATATAGCCAGTAGTAAATACTAAATTAATTACCCATAATGTCCCGTTCAATACACATAAAGTGTACTGGTACAGAAAGTCAGAACAATAGACGACGCTATTATGTGTTCCTCGTAACTAAGACAGGCCTACTAGAACTCTGTGCCACAGTTGTACCGATGGTATGTCCATTTTTATCTAAACTGTGAACATAAAACTTATATTCTGTAAGATCCTAAAATCTGATCTTCTGTGTGTAAGCCGTACTCTACACACCAAATTAAATACTATACAGAATATCGGACATCCATGCATAACAAATAAATGATATACATACATTGCTCATAAAGATTCTCATAAAATAAAAAATTAATTTTATTAAAAATAAAATTAAATACTAAAAACATAATTTTCAGTATACCAACCTCTAACAATCTCCCACTTATACTCAAAACAATGTTGCTATACATCTGACTCCCATGCCCTCTACATGACTATCAAAAGTCTTAGCCGGTAAGCTCTTTGTAACGGATCTGAAGGTTATCTCCTGATGCAAGTACTATGTCTGACTAGAAATCTGAGTCTGTGTACCCTAAAGGTACTAGACTGTCTGCCTGGTAAACCAACATATAATCCTTAGTCATTTTCAGGTACTTGATTATATTCTTTATCACAGTCTAATGCTCATGCCCTAGGTTAGACTGATATCTGCTAACCACGCCAATGGTAAAGCAGATGTCGGGTCTAGTATAAAGCATAGCATACATGAGGCTTTCTACTACCAAAGCATAAGGAACCACCTTCATCTTCTCTATCTCATCATGTGTCTTAGGACATTGATCCTTAGATAGAATGATTCCATGCCTAAAAGGGAGAAACCCTTTCTTGGAATCCTGCATGCTATAGCGAGCAAGGATATCATCGATATACTTTGCTTGTGATAAACCCAACATCTTTTGTTTCTAATCTCGCATAAGCTTGATCCCAAGGATGTGACTGGCTTCTCCCAAGCCCTTCATATCGAACTGCCCATATAACCATACTTTAACCGTAGATAATGCCCCCAAATCGTTTTCGATGAGCAAGATATCGTCTACATAAAGTACTAAGAGGATCACCACGCTTTCGTCACGCTTCTTGTACACACAGGACTCATCCGGACTTTGATAAAAATCATAAAATTTTATAGTTTGATCAAATCGAGTGTTCCAAAACCTCGATGCCTGCTTAAGTCCATAAATGGATCTCTTAAGCTTGCACAACATGTGCTCCTGGCTCTTTGCAATGAATCCATCTGGTTGTATCATATAGATACACTCGTCAAGACATCCGTTAAGGAAAGCTGTCTTGACATCCATTTACCAGATTTTGTAATCAAAATATGCGACAATAGATAAGAGAATCTGAATAGACTTAAGTATAGCTACCGGCGAAAAGGTTTTCTCATAGTCAATTCCTTCTTTCTGAGTGAACTCTTTAGCAACAAGCCTAGCTTTGAAGGTTTCAACCTTCCTATCTACTCATCTCTTCCTCTTGTAGATCCACTTGCATTCAATGGGTTTTATCCCTTCGGGTGGCTCTACAAGTTTTCAGACTTGATTAGAATACATAGATTCTATCTTTAAATTTATAGCCCTTTGCCAAAGAACTGCATCTTTGTCTTGTAGTGCTTCATTGTAGTTACAGGGCTCGGTATCTAGTTTTGTCGGGATCTTGTCATAAGACTCTCCCAAGAACATATACCGGTCAGGTTGATGAACAATCGTCCCACTACGACGAGGTACTACATGTGTCTGTGTACTAGCAGTAACAGGCTGTGCATAATCTGAACCCTGTGATCAGCACCCTATTCTTGATTTGCACCTGTCCCGATAATCCTCCCACTACGACGAGGTAATAGAATATCAGTGACTTGTGGTTCCTCTTCCGTTCTACTGGCATTTTCTCTCAGTTCTTTCAGAACAATTTTGCTATTGGGCCTGTGGTCCATAATATAATCCTCTTCCAAGAATCGAGCATTGGTGCTAACAATGACCTTCTGATCCTTAGGATTATAAAATAGATCACCCTTCATTCCCTTGGGATATCCCATAAAGAAACAGACTTCTGTCCTCGGTTCTAACATACCCACGTTCCCTTTCAGCACATGTGCTGGACACTCCCAAATTCGAATGTGTTTCAGACTAGGCTTACGCTCGATCCACAATTCTATGGGAGTAGAAGGTACTGACTTAGAAGGTACCAGTTCAGAATGTAAGCCGCTGTCTCTAAAGCGAGTCCCCAAAACGAACGTGGTAAACCTGAATAACTCATCATTGACCTTACCATCTCCATAAGAGTCCTATTCATTCTTTCTGCTATACCATTCTGCTGAGGAGTGCCAGGTGCAGTCAACTGGGATGTAATCTCCTCTTATGATAAGTAGTCTTTAAACTCTCCAAAGAGGTATTCTCCACCACGGTCGGATCGTAGTGATTTTATACTTTTACCTAGAAGCTTCTCCGCCTCTGCCTTGAATTCTTTGAATTTCTCAAAATATTCAGACTTATGGTCCATCAAGTAAATGTATTCATACCTTGAGTAATCATTAATGAAATTGACAAAGTACTTAAAGCCACCTCTAACCCGAATAATCATAGGACCACACACATCAAAATAAATCAGCTCCAACGGTTCTTTAGCTCTATAGGCTTTGGCTGAAATGGGGGCCTCTTGGTCATCTTACCCTCTAAGCAAGATTCACAGACTGAAAGTGCCTCCACTTCCAATGAACTCAAAGATCCCTCTGCTACCAGTCTGTTTATCCTTTTTAGATTAATATGACCCAAACGTAAGTGCCAAAGAAATGTGTGGTTCATTAAAGAAGAAACTTTTTCTTATATGGTTATGTAGATGTATTATTTGTTTCAGTCAGTTGCAATGCAGGAGAGATTAGAGTAATAATATAAAGATCATCCACCAATGTACCAGAATAAATAACCCGTTTATTATCTTTAATAACCACAGAGTTATTAAAATAAATAAAATACCCGTCTTTAGCCCATCTAGAAATGAAAACTAAGTTCCTTCTAATTGCAGATACACAAAGACAATATCTCAATATTAAAACCTAATCTCTACCAAAACTGAGAGTGACATCTCCTACTGCAACTGCTGTTACCTTTGCATTATTGCCCATATGTAGGTAAATCTCCCCATCACTAAGTTGTCAGGTTTCTTGGAACCCCTGCAATGAATTGCAGACATGATTAGTGGCTCCCGAATCTACACACCAGGTACTGGTAGATAACACCGCTAAATATGTTTCCACAACCAGTGAATAGAAATTACCGTGTTTGTTCTGTCTTCTGAGAAATACTAGACATAAATTTTTTCAGTGTCGGGTCTGATTGTAGTGAAAACATCCGCCTTTTGGCTTTTTCATACCAGCCTGTGGGCCCACTAACTACCCTGAAAAATATGTCTTCCTATTTCTGAACATTTTTCTTCTTCAAGCCTTTCGGCCCCGAGGAATAATTTTTTTATGAAACAGACACATTTCTTGATATTGAAGGAATACCATTTGTAGTTAAAACTATATCCAAGTTACATTTACAGTCAACATAATTTGGTACCGTAAGTTTATTTTCTTTTAAGTATTGAAGCAAATGGGTTGAAATCTATTTTAATCTTGAGAATCACATAATTAACAAAATTGTTAATTATAATGAGCAAAACTTTGAATTCATTTTAATTTAGTTTCCTCTACCATTTTAAAATTAATTTTCCAGCAGCCTGGTAACTCGAGAATAGCATGCCACGTTGGGTGGATGTCTACTATCCTTCATAAGACTAGGCATGCCAATTCTTTTTAATTTTACTATCTAGGCAACTGACCATGCCAAGTAAAATTAAAGAACTGACATAGTTTTGGTCCAGTATATAATAGCAGTGACTCAGTTAGAGAGGATACTATTATATACAACTAATCCCAAATTAATCGTTTCGCAATAAACCCTTCAGTTGGAGAAGTGGTCCACACTAACAATTATCCAGAATTATCCCAAAAGTAGGTTTGTATTGGTGATACCGCAATTAATCTGCCCATTGGGGACGAAGGCCTTACTGCCGACATGGAGGATTTAATTGCGTCGTCTACAAACTAGTGATGGAGACCGCGGAATTTATCTATGAATAAATTCCCTGTCCCACTTAAAATTTTAAAATATTTTTTAGTGTTATAAAAATTCATTTAATTAAAATAAATTTATTAATTTCGAAAGTCACACGATCTGAAACTATCAAATAACTTTTCGTGTATATAATTCCAAAGATTTTGGTTTATCAAACCATCTTTCAAAAGTCACACGATCTGAAAGAATCAAATATCTTTTTGGGTACACGATTCCAAAGATTCTGGTTTATCAAACCATCTTTCGAAAATCACACGATCTGAAAGAATCAAATATCTTTTTGGGTACACGATTCCAAAGATTCTGGTTTATCAAACCATCTTTCGAAAATCACACGATCTGAAAGAATCAAATATCTTTTCGTGTATACGACTTTAAAGATTTTAGTTTATCAAACTATCTTTTGAAAGTCACACGATCTGAAAGAATCAAACATCTTTCCGTGTATACGATTCCAAAAATTCTGATTTATCAACCATCTTTTCGTGTTTAAATGCGTAACAAATAAAATTTAATAAATACACAGTTTTTCCTCCAATTTTTCAGCTAAGGTAGTGATTAAAGGCATTTATTTATTTTATTTTTCGTTTCACATTTTTTGAAAAATAATAATTTA